>CM062092.1:2036980-2091122 GCA_031163375.1 Conogethes punctiferalis | reverse complement strand
GTGAGTAGGGTTTCCGGAGCTCGTGGGGGGTTAGGGTTGGGCCGGCATGGCAGTGGCAACTGATAGGTAACTGACCAATTACTTGCCAGTTGTCATAGCGACTTGGGCTTCTCTTTCGCTTTCCATTAGGCGTAGGGAAGCCATTATGTCGAGCTACTACAAATCAACCTAGCCTTTTCCCGATTGCCTCAGGGTCGGCTTCCCAAACTGAGAGATTTGGCGAGGGCTAAGCTTTTACACAGAGCGACTGCCATCAGACCTCCGCAACACTTAGGGTAAGCTATACCCATTCCCAGTTTAGGCGTCAGAGTTATCATCATCTCTGATATGATGTAACGACTGCTATCTGAGTTGGTAAAGATAGCACCCGGGACCAACAGCTTAACGTGCCTTCCGAAGCACGGAGGAAATCGGTGTCAAATTTTGGTCACCCATCATCGGATTGACGGCGCCAATGGTTGCACAACGTTGCGATCATTGTTAAACGAACAAGACCGCGGCGCCACCGAGCTCCTCACAAGACCGCGGCGCCACCGAGCTCCTCAAAAAACGAGCTACTACAAAAAAGAAAAACATTTACAATCCTGGGTTCTTTAGGCGGGCGTGAAATGGTATCTTAGTGGACCGTCAGGGTAAGGGTGACAGGCGCGGAGGGTTTGCACGAATGTGCCTGTCGACCTAACATTTGGACCTCACGACCGCTTACCATCAGGTGGAGTGAGGTCATTCTGAACGCTCTTTTTTAACCGACTTCGAAAAAAGGAGGAGGTTCTCAATTCGTCTGTATGTATAATATTTTTTTTTTTTTTTTATGTATGTTCACCGATATTTCCCTCAATTATGAATGGATTTCAAAAATTTTTTTTTTGTTCGACAGAGGACACTTCTGAGGTGGTCCCATTATCACCAAGTCAGGATCTGATGATGGGATCATGGAGAAATTGAGGGTAACCACCGAAAATTGTATGCTCATATGGTGTTTTTGTTACGTAATCATATTTTACTCAGGTATATGCTTCCGGGCGTCAACTTCTGGTGCTGGTGATGAAGCCACAGAACTCCTTAACGGTTAGGAGTTAGGGAACAGTACTGCCATTGGTCGATAAAAACTAGGTAGTAGTATGTACTTATGCAGGGCTAATAGGGCAGGTGATTTGGTAAGTCATTTGCTTGATTGTAGAGTGCAAAGTCTTCACTTGACTTAAATCAAAAATTTTCATTCCTAAGTAAAACTCTTAAGGACATTAATAAGCCTTTATTCAAGTTCACAACACATTAACGCAACTGAAAATCGAGAAATAAAATTATTTTTTAAAAAAAATTAAACCGACTTCAAAAAAAAACACAAACGACCAAAACTAAAAAGCGATAAATAACGTAAGTGATTCTATCCTTAATACATATTATATGTATAACTATAATTATTTAAAACATTACAATTATCACTTATTTTTGAAGTCGGTGCCAGCCAAACAAATAAATGTATATTGTCGTGTGGATTTGCCGGCCGCGCGCGTCATACAACAACAGTCTACGTTAGGTACCTAGAGACTGGCACCGACTTCAAAAATAAGTGATAATTGTAATGTTTAAATAATTATAGTTATACATATAATATGTATTAAGGATAGAATCACTTACGTTATTTATCGCTTTTTAGTTTTGGTCGTTTGTGTTTTTTTTTGAAGTCGGTTTAATTTTTTATAAAAAGAAAATATCATCATCATCATCATCAGCCTATTGCAGTCCACTGCTGGACACAGGCCTCTCCAGTTGTTCGCCATTAAGGGCGAACATCTGGAGGTTATACCCATAATCGCCACGCTGGGCAGGCGGGTCGGCGATCGCAGGGCGTAGCTTCTCGCTCCGGTGACGCTGCTGCCCGTCATCGGTCTGTGGTATTTAGCTACGCCTTCAATTGTGATGGTTATACCGCCACCAGTCGGCCGCCAGCACCTCGTTTGTTATTCGGCAGGATGCACCACGGGCAGGTGAGGTTGGCTTGAAGCGAATAGATGATAGGCCGCTCCCTTACATCCCCATATAAAAGAAAATATTGCTATATTATTCTTTTCTACCCAGATGCGCCTAGAACGTGTGGTGATTGTGCATTATGACCCTGACAATATTAAGGATCTGACTAGTTTTACATCGCGCACGAGGAGAGGAGAAACTTACAAGACCAATGTAACTGTCACTCTCTTACGTCATTGGGGGAATAACGTTTCGGTAAGCATCACACACACACACAATACGTTTCTGCGTTCACCAGAGGGCGCCACTGTTAAGTGAGGTCCTCGGACATAGCTGTTAAGGTTTGTTTTATGCATGCGATAACTGTTTGTTCGATAAAAGAAGGATGACATAAGTTTCCGAAAAGGCAAAACTGTTTGTTAACGGTTAATAAACATACCAGTGAACTATTAGCTTTTCTTTCAGACCGCTAAACTTTACACCTCATTTTCTCGGCTCTGCTTTAAAAGCGCAGAAAATCATTACGGCTCAATGATTTTCTGCGCTGCGTTTCATATTTTCTAAAAATAATGCCGGCTGTGCTATAATTGCACAAAATTATTTCCGAAATAAACTCGTTTAACCCACAGAACCAATGTAATTTGACATTTCGGAGACCTAACGATACACTAGTACCTCTGGTGGTGAATTCACACGCGATAGCCCTCATTTAAAGAATTTTATATAATGTAATTACCAGTAATAGTACTAATAGTACATATCCAAGTTCAAAATTCATTTGCAAAGTAAAGGTCATCAGATCGCAGGATCGTTTTATTCCATTTTCGTTGCGGAGTCAATCGAAATCAACTCAATTCAAATTAAATATTTATTTATTTTTATTTCCTTAATAAACTTCATAATGATTTTGAAAAAACCGGAAATGACATTTTAATTTCAGCTGCAATAACAATGCCTGTGAACTTCATAGAGGTCAATGATATTTATGAATATAATAAATTATGTCATAATTTTTGGTTTTATATTGAAATACCCTAAATTGATAGTTATCAAAGGCCTGTACAAAATCTACATAGGTAACTAATGAAATGTTGAAGTTATGAAGTGTTGAAATAATCCCGAAACTTTGGCCTCTGGTCCAAACACTTGGGGGCAAAGATATGCTGCAGCTCTGGGGCTCTACTACAAAAAACGAAAACGATCGATCGTTGAACGGATCGCGTATTTTTGCCCCATAAATCCCTCTCATTTGTCCCAGATTGACTCATGCTGAATGGACAACGTTTAATGTCACGAGGTAAACTTGTTCCTTTCCCGTTGTTCTATTACGACTAACGTATGCAAATTACATGAACAACGAAGAAAGACGTATATTAGACGTTTTTCTATTCTATTATTTCTATTCCATGTTTTCTGCGAAAGAAAACATCTGGTTATTCTTCTTGTCAAGATTCACTTCTTTTGGGTTTTATTGTGAACTAATATTTCAGATACAAATATATTACAAAAAGCCTCATAGTGACATCGATCATGAATTGATCAGAATTAAAGTGTGTGATGTGCTGAACGTTAAATGGTTTATGAGCATGACGATGAGGTTCTCCGACTTCCCAGCTGTTTGCCCAATGGTTCCAGTAAGTATGCTAACGTACACCATCATCAGCCTATCGCAGTCCACTGCTGGACATGTCCTCTCCAGCTGTTCGCCACTTTGATCAAACATCTGGAGGCTCTACCCATAATCGCCACCCTGGGCAGGCGGATTGGAGATCGCAGGACGTAGCTCCTTCGTTCCGTTTTTGTCCGTTCGTTATTAGGATGCACCACGGGCAAGTGAGGATGGCTAGGACCGAAATGATGATGGGTCGCTCCCTTACATCCTATCTGCAGGATGATGATGATAATCTACAGTCATCATCATCAACAGCCTGCTCGTGTCCACTGCTGGACACAGGCCTCCTTTAATGACAATTTTTGATTGGGGGGATTCGACTTAGTCACCACGCCTGGCAGGCGGGTTGGTGACCGCAGTAAGTTTAGTACATTAGGTACTTAGGTGAACGCTGCTGCCCTTTTCCTGATATTCTTTAAGTCTTCTTATAGTATGAGATACGGGATGTAAGGGAGCGACCCATCATCTTTTCGCTCCAAGCCAACCTCACCTGCACGTGATGCATCCTGCCGATGACTGGCAGCAGCGTCACCGGAGCGAGAAGCTACGCCCTGCGATCGCCAACCCGCCTGCCTAGCGTGGCGATTATGGGTATATCCTCCAGATGTTGGCCCTAAGTGGCGAACAACTGGAGAGGTCTATGTCCGGCAGTGGACTGCAATAGGCTGAATTATCAGCCTATTGCAGCCCTGCACATATTGAAGTCAAATTTTTGTAAATCGAGTAGAAATCATAGTCAATCGTAACGTTCCGAGTATGTGCGGTGCGCGAAACGTGCTCGTTTGTTATTGGTTGATGCATGCGCGGAACACAGCGTTCCGTACCTGTCGACTTGACAGTTGCTATGGTATGAGCGAGACAGCATGAGATTCCAGCATGAGACGAAGTGCTCAATGCATAGAGTCCATTATTCTTCAAAATGCTTTGACAGATTTGGATAATAAAATAAGACGCCCTGTTGAAACTGACATTATCATTATCTAAACGAATACGAAACCGTTTCTATGAGTGTCTACAGACATTAATTGTGTTCATTCTCAATGTCCTACAGAATGTCATGTTGTTTGTCCTAAATAGTGGGTATTTTTCATTTCAGAATACGTATCACGTAGTGAACTTGGAATTGACTCCAAAGATATTTCCGTTCATGCTGCCTGAGGGAGACAACTACATAGGAATGAGATACACGAAAGTGAATGATTTGAAGAAAGTGTTATTAGATTTAAGAGGAACAATACATGTGCAATAACAGATTACAAGACAAATAATAAATAAATAATAAATAACCCAAGACATGCCACGCTGGGCCACACAGCGCCACCTAGCCCCAAACTAAGCCGAAGCTTGTACTATGAGTACTAGACAACTGATAAACTTACTTAGATACATTTTTTTTTTGTAAATAAATACATATTATACATAGAAAACACCCAGACCAATACAAACAGACATGTTCATGAACACAAATGTTTGTACTGTGCGGGAATCGAACCCACGACCCGTGGCTCAGAGGGCAGAGGTCACTACCAAATGAGCAGAGACATATCGAACAAATAGACAGAGACAAAGTACTATTGGGTCAAATGCACCCAGCCCCTCTTTTTAATCCCCATCCTGAAACACCTAATCTTGGTATAAAGATATTAGAAGACATCAAGTACGGAGCCTTGATTGTTAAAATAAAATTGTTAAAGTAAAAAATGTTTTATTAGAAACCTCCTAGTAAAAATCTTCACTTGTCCTCTACCTAAAAGTTGTCTAGACTAGATCTAGACCTAGATTATACTACAAAATGTCTGTATCAGTCTTTTCCTGTAAATTTTTCATATACCTATAATATCTATCTTCATTACTGAAGGTCTTGTCTATCAGGAACTGTTGATCCCTGTGAAATGTAGAAACTAGAAAACGCCGTAAACTATAACACAACAACAACCAGAATAACAAAATCCATAATAAAACAAATATTCTCCAAAAACATGCACCTAAATATATGAATACGAGTACAAGAAACCTTATAATAAACTATGTATAAAATCAAAACATGCCACACTGGGCCACACAGCGCCATCTATTCCCAAATTAAGCCGAATCTTGTACTATGAGTACTAGACAACTGTTAAACTTACTATAAGTAATGCTTTTTGTACATGTTTTTATAAATATATACAAGTTTTTATTATATGTACATAGCAAACACCCAGACCAGAACAATACAAACAGACAAGTCTTTCATGCACAGTTAAGTTTGTACTGTGCGGGTATCGAACCCGGGACCGCTGTACCAGACTCAGTATTTACTACCACTAAAACAACTAGTGCTCAATCGACTATTTCCGTACTAGGGTCAGTGGCGGCGCTGGGCGTCGGCGACGTCGGCGACCGCCGACGGCCTCGCGCCTGTGGGGGCCTCGCAAAAAGTTTAAAAATGTTAAAATTTAAAGGTGTAGTTATATAGTATTTGGCCAGAGCCGCTCTGAGTGGTCTGGCAACACCACTGGTAAGTGGAGTGTGGGCAACACTATGAAAGTTAGACTGCCGCGCGTGAGAGTCGGGGAATCCCCGAGTAGTTGATTATTTCTGTTTTTAAGCGAATCCGCGTCCGAGGAGGCTTGGAGTAATCCCAGAGTTCTTTGTGTTTCATTCATCGTTCACAAAATTCAATCCTCGGTTTTCTTTCACAGACAACGCAATATTATACCGTTTTTATTACTAAGTGAAAAATTAGTTATTTGTTTATTTATAATAAAAATAATAAAATAAAATTTATTGGTTTCATAACACACGTCTCACAATTTAGTTACTGTTATAATACAATTTTACATTATTCATTATAATAGCACTTATCAGATAGTAACAATATCACTGGCCGCCACACTAGGATTCCCTGTGTCGTGGAGACCAGCCCTCCCTATAGAATATTGCTATAATATGTATTACATAGGCATAAGTACATTATTTAATTTAATTTAATTTAATTAATAGAAATTTTTAATTATTTATTAAATAGAAATACGATAAAAATAATAAAATGTTTACTTTAATTTGCCAAATTATTTATCATTCGCATGGTTAGTAGGTAGGTATGCGTGAAAAGTGTGTCCATATGTGTATATATAGGAGTATGAATGTGTGTATAAGAGAGTGTGTACGCGTGTGTTAGTTAGTGTATGTGTGTGTGTTTGTAAATGCGTGTGTGTGTGATGTTGTATTATAGTACCTGCATGCATGATTACATCTTGTATTTGTATTTAAGTATATACTTGTGATACCCTCACCGCTCCGATATAAATAACACATGTGCTCAAACTACTTACTTTGGGATCGGAGCCATGTATGGTATGTTGTCTGGTAATTATTTAGATATTTATTTGTTACATAACTTTAGCCATTTAGTTGAGTTTAGATTAAATTATGCAAAAATTATTTCAAAGAAAGTATTACTTAAGAAGATATATACATTTATGGTTATAGTGTTCAACACTAAGTTTTGTGACTTATTTCATATCTGTAAGGTAAGTAAGCACCACGGTCTTAACCTTCCTATACCCGCGTATTGGTCTGTGAGACCGACGGAACAGTTTTTTGTAAATATAATGGGGATGTTTCCAAGGTCAAAATAATTACATTATATTTAGTCCGTATTTTAGATTATAAAAATATATTAGACACGTATTTTTCCTTTTTTTATTTAAACAAAAATAACAAAGATACAAGGCATCAAAATTTAGGAGTAGGGGTCTTTGACGTTACTTAGTGGCGTAAAAACTCCCACTCTGTGACGTCACGCGTAAATTTAACAGGCTATATCTTTGTCATTTTTGGTCTAATTTACAAATAAAAAAATACGCGTCTTTTATTTTTGAACAATCTAAAAGACGGACTAATTAATTTTTTTACGGAAACAGGCCTATTTTTTCTAGGAACTTTGAGACGTCACGATTTCTGCTAGCTGCATGATTTGGGTATTGCTTTACGTTTTGTTTATTTGGGTAGTTCTTGTAAAATAAAAAAAAAAATAAACGGTTTAATAGAAATATAACCAGGTAATAGGAGCCAAAGATACGGTCTATTACACCGTGCGCGGGTATAGGTGTTAATACATTTGACGCGGGTATAGGAAGGTTAACAACTTTTAAATCCGAATAAAACGCTGGTCAAATGTCAAAAATCCTTGCCGCCTAAAATCAGTGATAATATTACATTACAGGACTGTATTATAAACCTGTTTTGTGAAACCGCGAAAGAACTGTATTTAATAAAATTTAATAAATAGTCTTCTACGCTGATATGGCAGCAATAAAAGAACAGAAAGTATCAGCTGCTTATCATCCCGCGCAAGTTGTAAAAGTCGACTGAGAGAATATGTAGTGCTCTACATGTAGGCGTCAGGCTGGCAACCTGTCTCTATAGTAATAGTACGACAAACTCGGTTTATACCGAATAATTACATATTTCTGACTGGGTAATGAAGAAGGCCTCGCAAAGCTGATGTCGCCGACGCCTAGATTTGGTCTAGCGCCGCCACTGACTAGGGTATATAATTAATGTAAAAGTACATACGAATGCCTAACAAAGGTAGTCGTAAAGTGATGCCCTAAACGGATGTAAGGGTAATTAAGTCTCAAGTAGACCTAATCCCAGTAATGTAATGTACTTAAATAAGTAATTTGTTTATAATTTGACACGGAATCGAAATCTACATTTAATGTATCAATTTAGTTCACTTCGTATTGTAGGCCAGACGTACGAAATGAAAAGAATATTTCTCATATTTTTGGAGATATTTTATATTTCTAACTATTTCATGTTAATAAAATCAAGTCAGGTAAGTTTTTCATAAATGATAATTTCGGTCAACTGACATAGATAAATAATGCTCTCATCCTGAGGACAGTTTGCGAGGTAGCTACAACGACTGTTATATCATTGTGTTCCAAAGTAAAGTCAGTTAAGTGACATACCTACCTAGTTATAGAACCAATGAAATAAATCGTCTTCGAGCATTAATCGAATTTCGAGGGAATTATTCTGTTAGCAACTTGCTTTGTAACCTATGACAAATAGAAACCTGCTTACGGGAAAATTAGTCTCCAAGAAATACACCAATACAACTCTAATATCGTAACTTTGTCAAAAAACTTTTTTGTGTGTGTGAGCTTAACGGATTGGATCCATGCGGATCATTTCCAAAGCCTATCCTTTGTTGGGAGGTGTTTTAACTATAAGTTTTCCGTTACAAGTTTCAATCTGATCATTTCTAGAACTATAAACCGCGCGACATTGGCAGAAATGGGAACCTGTTGCCATAATGTAAAACTCATTTATAAATATTCGTTAGTAAAAAAAAGTTAATGGCATACTTGTATTCTATGCCTGCATTGCTTTCAGTCAAATCTGAGGCTCGAGCGCGTCGTATTTGAATATTACAACCCAAAGTATATGCAAGATGTCAGATGCTTCACTTCCCGCGGGAAACGAGGTGAAGTTTACAAAACCAGTTTGTCGTACACTATATTGCAAAGTTGGGGAAACAACGTGTCTGTATGTATATCTTATTAATTATTATTTAATTAATATTGTTCAAATTTTACCGAGGCTCCCTAATTATTTTCAAAAGGAAATGTAGCCTATGTCAAATTGGAAGAATGTAGCATTCTATTGGTGAAAGAATTTTTTAATTTTTTTACTTATTGAGCCTATTCATTACAAAAATACAAACATAGCCTACAAATCTTTCCTCATAATATTAGTGTAGATTATTATTAGTTCAGTATCCTAAAAACAGAAGATTTTTAACCAACGGACATCCTCTGTGACGTATAGGCTTTTTCTGGGTAGTAAAATAAAATAAAATAATTTATTTCTGCAAATAGAAACAAAGCACAAATAAAGAATTTGCTTTGAAGATTCACGAGTAATACTTTTGCACGTCAAAATTGTTTTCCCTACAAGCACTTCGACGTGATAAGGATGAGGCCTGATGAGAAGAAGTGCCGCAAGAAACTCATCAGTTTGCCTTTTTTTTAATCTTAGGCCTATCTAAATCTTATCTCGGCGGTATAACCATCATAACCTGTGGTATTCTATTTAGCTAAGTAGAATACCACAGGCCGATAATGACGGGCAGCAGCGTCATCGGAGCGAAAAGCTACGTCCTGCGATCGCCAACCCGCCTGCCCAGCGTGGCGATTATGGGCATATCCTCCAGATGTTTGCCCTGAGTGGCGAGCAACTGGAGAGGCCTATGTCCAGCAGTGGACTGCAATAGGCTGGTGATGATCTACCTAAATCTTAAATTCAGAATCATAGAAAAGTACCAGTGTACAAAATATCATTCGTTTTACTTTGTTCTTGGTTTGGTAGATTTTAAATCTAATTTTAAACTAAAGTACAACTTCCAGTTTTCTATATACTACAAGTATAGACGGAATAATCCGGAATTGGTGATAATGAAGCAAAAACTGTGCGATGTATTCGCTCAGAAGTGGATCCATAACCTCGCAGTGAAATATTATGAAGAACCCTTATCTTGTCCGTTTAAAGCAGTGAGTATTTTTTTTTAGTAGCTCGACATAATGGCTTCCCTAAGCCGGATGGCAAGTGAAAGAGAAGCCCAAGTCATTGTGACAACGGGCAAGTAACTGGTCAGTTGCCACCGCCATGCCGGCCGAACCCTAGCCCCCCACGAGCTTCGGAAACCCTACTCACCCACAGAAACACGACCCAGACAAACAAGACTGATATAATCTTATTGTATCACAAAAATGGTGACCACTACCATTTTTGTGATAAAATAAAAAAAAATCTGTAGATTTTTATTATCGAAAAACAACGGGAAAATAATCTTTCCGAACAGCTACGACTTGGGAGCCTTCAAGAAACGAGCGTCCTATATAAAAGGACGGCATCGATCCCAGGACTCGATTTGAGTTGCGGGCGTCCATGGGCGGTGTCGACTGCTTACCACGCAGGCATCACATTTGCTCGTCTGCCGCCTCTTGCAAAAAAAAAAACAATAAAAAAGTAACCGCCCTCCCAAGTGATTAAAGGTAGAACCCCCAGATGTTTGCCCAAAGTGGCGAACAACTGGAGAGGTCCACGTCCAGCTGTGGACTGCGATACGCTGATGATGATGATGATGAAAAAGTGACGGTGTAAAGATTCTTGGCTACGCCTGTGACCATTTCAATATCTTAATTTCTTTATCTTGCACATTTTGACAGGCTCGGTGGCTCATTTGGTAGTGCCCTCTGCCTTCTGAGCCAAGGGACAACCCTTGGCTCAGAAGGGTTCGATCCCCGCACAGTACAAAGATTTGTGTGCATGAACATGTCTGTTTGTATTGGTCTGGGTGTTTTCTATGTATAATGTGTATTTATTTACAAAAAAAAGTATATAAGTAAGTTTATCAGTTGTCTAGTACCCATAGTACAAGCTCCGGCTTAGTTTGGGGCTAGGTGGCGCTGTGTGGCCCAGCGTGGCATGTCTTGGGTTAGTTATTTATTTATTTATTTCCAGGGGAAGTATCACCTTACCAATATGTCTTTGGTCAATGAAGATATCCCGTTGCAATTTCCCAAGGGAATGATCTACGTTGGCGTGATAGTGCATTGTACTATGGAGATGGCAGCAAATATTCTGGGCGTTTTGTATGTGCAGTGAATTAGCCGGAAAGTAGTAATTATACATAATATTAAACGTGTATGTACCAAGTTCGAACTCTGTTATTTCAATGATGATACTTGTTACCCGACTGCCGAAGAAAGGAGGGTGAGAGGTCGAATGACTTCTAGACTGTTGACAAAACTGTTTTTTTCTTTTTTGTTTAATTTTGTTTCTTTGTGCAGTCGGGTTTTTTAATTTCAATTACCTACCGCTTGTATGCATAATCTATGCTCTCCTCTTAAGGGGCCGTCCATTAAACATGTGATGTTTTTTTTTTGGAATTTTTAAACCCCCCCTCTCCCTTGGTGATACATGGTGAGGTTCAAGACTTTTCATGGACCCCTCCCCCCCCTCGAGCCTCGCATGATTAATGGACGGCCCCTAAGCGTTGTAAGAGTCTACTAAGGGACGTTTTGAGATTCCAGCCTCTCGGCCGGTGCCAGGGTTTACCCGTCTGTCGCGTTTAGGCATCAGTTGGAGTATATCCGGCATGGCGGTGGCAACTGACATTTGTGATTTTTTATTTATTTATTTATTTAAACTTTATTGCACAAAATGGTACAAAAGGCGAACTTAATGCTAGGAGCATTCTCTACCAGTCAACCCTTGGGTCATGCAGAGAGCAGATTTGTTGTGCGGTGAGTGTACAAATTTTCTTAGTTACTTATCCGTTGCCGCTGTCTGTAGATAGTAGTGTACATATTTGAACTTCTCTCTCCATCAAGTGCTGGGAAGCCATTATGCTTTGCTACTACAAAAAATATGGAGGTTTTATGAAATAATATTATATCCATATAACATTTAAGGTGTGTATTGCCCTTATTGGCTTCAACACAAGTAAAAATTGAAAAGCCAAACTTCCAAAAAATTTATTTTAAAACAAAGGCGCCAACATACAACCTTGAGGTACTCCCAAACTTACTCAATTGAGGAATTACGTATAAGATCAACTGCTCTTTCTGCCATCCCGATGATGACTGAATTAGGGTACAGCGATATTGGTGATGGAAATACGCTTGCGTCTATGATGCGAAGGCCTTTTACGGATTTCACCCTGTAAAGTAAGGAAATAATAATATTTATTTAGGTACTTCTACATACTTACTCGTAGAATACCGCATTTTCGTCTGTGCGAGTCGGACATTCGCACCGGGCGGGTAGGTACTTTATATACCTACTTATTCTCATCGTACAATGTGATGGCTTGTATTTTTTTCCTTTATCTGTGCTACACATCGTTGCCTTGTATCAAATTTCAAGATTCTGAGTTCGCGGGAAGTACCCTGTAGGCTTTGTTTCACTTGCGAGTGCCGAAAATTATCGGCATACGGCTGTATATTTTGATTGCGTTGCTCTAGAAGTTCGAAATTTTTTCCTCTTCAAAAGGATAGAACCCAAAAGAATTAAAAATATATAAGAACCCAGAAAATTATCGGCATACGGCTGTATATTTTGATTGCGTTGCTCTAGAAGTTCGAAATTTTTTCCTCTTCAAAAGGATAGAACCCAAAAGAATTAAAAATATATAAGAACCCAAAAATAAATTAAAATAAGGTTCACCTTAGCTGGTCATCCACGACGGTGCCTCCTGCACAGGTCCCAGCGACGTGGTGGCCGGTCACAGCTACTTCTCTGATCACGCACTCCAAGTAAGCATCTGGTGGGCTACCGGCCGATTTTAAGATTTTGGGTTGCTTTGGTTCTGGTGAGGATTTGTACCTGTATTGATAATAATGAGATATTAATGGATGTCGTAGAAGGAGACTAAGGGAACATCAGGAAATGGACAGCAGCGTTTACCTGGGTACAAATAAAACCTAAACTGCGGTCACCAACAAGCATGTCAAGCGTGGTGACTAAGGTGAATTCCCCCAAATGATAACCGGCATTGAGGGAGGCCTATGTCCAGCAGTGGACGTTTGCAAGCCGATGATGATGATGACGTAGAAGGAGATAGAACAATGTAAAAAACGTATCCATAAAGATATGTCAAGATTTTGAATTATAGTGAAATCTGGTAGACAAGTACCTAAGTGCCTTAAATCTTACTTCCTTTTCCTCCTTTGCCCTGGCCCCATCTGCTCCTCCCTGGAGTAAGCCCACAGACTGAGACACCGCTCCGGTCGCGGCCAGTGGATCCTGGCGCCTATGTTCCGAAAAGGTTTGGTTGACATCAACTGCTCTGCTCTTCGGATTGCTGTTAACAGAGACCATTGTATAGGTATACAAGCTCGTAGCACATAGGAAACGACTTGATAGATACCACTAGAAAAAAAACATTTTTTCAGACTCTATGAAAAATGAAAATGAAAAATATTTTATTGGAACCAATACAAATTGTTACAAATAAAAGACGTACGATAACAGCTGTATTAGTTAAGGAAACTGTGTTACAGCTATTAACGCCCACCTACAGACCATTGGGAAGCACAGCGTTCCACATAAATATGAACAAAAACACTAAGATTATATGAAATTTTACATTAAAAAAATTATTAATAGGGGAAAAAACCTACCATGTACAAAATATTTGTGTGTGTGTGTGTGTGTGTGTGTGTGTGTGTATATCAAAGTGTTTTGCACAGTACGAAGATGACATCAAATTCCTAAGTCTATGTCGGCGCAAAACAAAGACAGCTGTTTGATGCTGGTAGTGGTCCTTCATTGGCGTTTCACGTCGATTATTATAGAATTTTTGTGCACTAAAAATAGACGGCACCTTGCCGGTAGCGTGCTTGATTTTCTGGCTTGGTTGTTGCCAGCTGTCACCTGACAGCTGCGTTTTGATTGGCCGCGACGAAGTTGGCGGCAGATGAAATGAAATGTTTATTTTCCAGTAATAGAATACAATCGTTCCATGTACAAAAACAAACGGTCTTAATTAAAATAAAAAGTAAATTAAGTACTACAGGAACCTTTAAAAGTTATCAGCGGTCGCTGCACTAGACTCGAGGTCTGTGTCGCAGGCTGATTGGCTCTAAGCGGCTAGTACTGCTAGTAGTGGCACGAACAGTCCAGATGCTGAGTAATTTATTGTCAGGTAAAACTGGAGAGAGATTGGGCTCAAGGTGAATGTGGTACCAATGCACAAAGATGCAATGTATCACTTTCAACATCCTAGCTTCTTTGTAGAAAAAACGAATAGTAGAGAATATTACATGTTTAACTAACCTTTGATCATGCAACCGATATCTTCATACCGGTGCAGGTAATTAGGATCGACCACTGGTGGGATGTGGGAGGCGGAGTCCTTCAAAGTGACAGTGCCTCTGCTCTTTGGTTGAATGCAAGAGGTAAGGAACATGAAACCCTCTTTGCTTGTGTCGTTGTGGAAAGGGAATGTGGAGCGAAACACCTGCAACACACACAAAGAGATATAATCTTTTATTTATTTATGTAGTGGAGTTGAGTCTAAATAACTAGGGACTAAATATACCTATGGTGCTATTAATTTTCCGGTTATCAAGGTAATAGGAATCCATGTGGTTTCTCATCTGTTTTGGCCTCCATATTACAGTAAAAGTTGAATATGAAGTTAAGTAAGATTTGTACCTATTTTTGTATGATTGTAATGAATAGGCTCCGAAACTACTGGACCGATTTGAATAATTCTTCCACTGTCGAAAAGCTACACTATCCCCGGTAAACATAGGGTATATTTTATTTGTAAAAACGTTAGGGATGCGTGCTAAAAGTTTAATAATGTAACCGAAGGTGTGAAAAAATTACCAAAAAGCTATCTTTCAAACTGACGTGTATTGAAAACGTTACCTTTGCAACCTAAACAACCCGAAGCGAAGCGAGGGCGGTTTGGCTAGTCTACTAATAAAAGACGTAAGGAGGGAGGAAGGACTCACCTTTGGTTTATAATTGGACAAATCTCTGAGCAATCTTTCACTTGCTGTTCCCATCGAGAAGAGAAGTACTGATGAGGTATTTCGGAATTCCACACCAGCTACTGGTGGAAATGACAAGTAACCTGAGAACAGATAAAGATGGTTTAAGAATGATGATGATGAAAATTAGCAGAATAAATAATGGTCGTTCAAACTTATTATAATAAAAATAAGAACTTTGACGAGCCGAAGGATGAAGTCACTCTACTTAGCACATCGTAAGTCATGTGATGACCGGAAAGGCCGGTACAATCTGAGCAAGGTTTACCTTCTTCTTATCGAGTTAATGGTAAGTACTGTACCTCAAATAATTATAATAGAACCAGTCCAAAACCGAGCGACCTGGATACCGATGTCTATAGTCTTGCAAAAGTTGCAAAGATCACCCACCGTGCTTGCACTGCGTTGCTTACGTGCTTGCACGTTTGGCTGACACGAAAGACGTTTGGCTAGGGTTCCGGAGCTCGTGGGGTGTCAGGGTTGGGCCGGCATGGCAGTGGCAACTGACAGGTAACTGACCAGTTATTTGCCAGTTGCCACATCGACTTGGGCTTCTCTTTAGCTTTCCATCAGCCGTAGGGAAGCCATTATGTCGAGCTACTATAAAAAAAGATTACCAGAATTCATCCAGTAGTACCGCCAGGCCGTGTGGAACGCAAAGACTTTAGCCAAAGTGACGCTGATCGGTGTGTTGATACTGACGTAGATGGGCAAGTTCATGTTGTCATGCAGGTTTCTGCCCACGTGCTCGTTCTCTGCTACAAGTGGTATTCTCAATCTGTAAGTGTAAAGATACTTTGATACTCGTATTACATCAACCCAGGGAGGTAGGTAAATTTAGCTCCTAACGTACTTCAGAGCTATTATCTACATCAATGTAATGAAATTTTTTATGAAATAAATGTAACTTTGATTGTACACCTTTTCGACATAGGACCACTCGGGCCGGCATGCGTTGTCACTGTTTCACGGTAGATAATATTCCTTCGCGCACTAAAAAGTTTGGTAACTCTTACTTGTGCCGTACCATTAAAAAGTGGAACTCTTTGCCAGCACACGTGTTTCCGCCTTCTTATAGTATGGGATCCTTTAAACGAAGCGTGAAGAAGCATCTTGCAGGCCAGCATGGCTGTGATGACTAGTCAGTCAGTCCAGTCGGAAACCATGGTTTCCCGCCCGTTGTCAGAGCGGCTTGGGCTTCCTTTCCTGCTTTCCATCAGGCGGAGGGAAGCCACTATGCGGAGCCAATATAAAAAAAAAACCAAAGTTTCATTAATGAACAGTGCATTAAGGAAGCCTTTGAAGTTATTAGATTAGACAAAGTCAGACCACATGGGCTGTTATTAAAAGATGTATAACCATGTGGCCTGGATTATTCCACAGATCTAAATAAACGTGGAAAACTTACTTCTGTATTAAATGCTTAGGTCCTATCCCTGATAGCATCATTAGTTGAGGAGTTTTGATAGCACCTGCTGATAAGATAATTTCCTTGTTCACGAATATATTGTCTAGCTTTCTATGGTCTTGCAAAATATATAGAGAAGACGCTTTTTTATCCTCAAAGCGGACCTGAAATTAAAACATCTTTAAGTCTTAAATCAAAATCAATATGGGTATCAAGTCTGTAAATAATGAAGGAGAATTTTAGCTAACAGTAAACGATTGGCACAGAATATCCTTACTTAGTTAATTTATTATCCTTTAAGAACTTTGGTTCTTTGCTGGATTTTCTTGGTGAATAATAGAATCTGGATTACTCCAGTTGTATTTAGTTTCCAGCATTCCAGCCACACTAGCGTTTTCCAGAAGCAATGCCACGTGTCGGTTGAGAATGCAATCTTGCGCGGATGTTGTATTGATATCCGAAATGTTCACTGATTTTGATTGGCGCGTTTCGAGTTGCGTAAAAATGGGTTAAATTTTTCTGGAAACACGTCTAGAGTGTTTAGTGTGTAGTGTTTCCAGAAAAAATTAAAAAAGTGAAATATTAATGAGCCATTATGCGGCATTGAGTTACTTACAGAAACCGCATGAGTTTTAAGCAGAACATGTAAGTTCCTTCTCCTCAAAGCAGGTTTCAGATACGCGTCCAGGCTTACGTGCCTCACCCCATCCTTTACCGTGGCTGTCGCCTTTCTGAACATCGTGTGGTTGTCTCTAGACAACGCTGAAGCTTGCTTGAAAGTATTCAACAGCTCGTCTTCGTCGTCAAGAACTTTGAGCTTCATTGGGGCCTAAAATCAACAGAAAGGATCATTAAAAGTGCTATTCTATTACATCTAGCTATCTTAACAGCACGGTATCCAAGTTTTTTAAAATATATTGTGGCACAATATATTTGCTTCCCATAGCCTAATGGAAACCGAAAGAGAAGCTGCAGCAACGGACAAGTAACCAAACCAATCCCTTATCAGTTGCCACCACCATACCGGTCTGTAATATGGCTTCGGATATGTGCCGCAAGATCCCAAAACCTGATAGAAATTACTTCACGTGTGTATTTTCGAGTGTCTTGAGAAAAAAAATACCTTGTCTGCTGGACACAATCCATCCATCGAACAGTAGTTTGAATCGAATTCACTCTGCACTGTACCGAAGGCCTTGATGTAGTACGACTTCAGATCGTCCATGGTCCACCCGCGGAAGCCCAGGCGGCTCCACCGCTGGTACTCCTCGCGCATACCGAAGCCGTGGAGCAGGAAGTTGATCTGGCCTGAACCGCCCAGGCCTTTGCCTCTTGGTATGATCTGGGTCTGGAGAAGATTATGGGTTAGCAACCCGTTTGGCTGATGATCTTAGAAGAATCTGCTGGCAGTGGCTGGATAAGGAAAACCCGGGATAGAGAAACTATTACCTAATCTCGAACAGCATTGAAGAGTAGGTGCAAGAAAGTATTCTACCGACTTTTACGCACCCTTGCACGGAAATCAAGTCACATAAAAATGTATAGGCAGCTAATGTAATGGCGGGATGTAAGGGAGCGGCCTATCATCATTTTACTCCGAGCCGACCTCACCTGCCCGCGGTGCTTCCTGGCGAATAACAAACGAGGCGCTAGCAATCGACTGGTGGCGGTATAACATCACAGATGAAGGCGTAGCTAAATACCACAGACCGATGACGGGCAGCAGCGTCACCGGAGCGAGAAGCTACGCCCTGCGATCGCCAACCCGCTTCCCAGCGTGACGATTATAGGTATATCCTCCAGATGTTTGCCCTGTGGCGAACAACTGGAGAGGCCTATGTCCAGCAGTGGACTGTGAGAGGCTGATAATGATGAGTGAAGGAGCTAATACGAGTAAATGGTGTGTAGACAAAATGGGTTCCACGCATCTAGCCGGTTCTAGTTAAGGATCCACTCATCACCATATCACTGACCTGCTTCCACATACCAAAAGACGAGTACTTCTGCGGTGTGGTCCTGACAGACCAATCATTCGGTCCCTGCTGTGCCGCTGTGGACGTCAGAGGTATCTTGGTGAAATACCCCATGTGATCTCCAGCTTCTACCAGCAGAACCTGGACTGAGGGATCCTCTGTGAGTCGAGCTGCAAGCACGCAGCCTGCTGTGCCTGCTCCCACTGAAGCAAGGTTTGTACAAGTATGAGTAAGATGATTGGTAACACGTAAGTGTCCAAATCGATGACATGTTTCCTATTTCTGTGGTAAACTTTGTGTGCTGTCATCATCATCCTATCGCTACCAGTGGGCAGAGAGGGGCCTAGCAGTGGACTGCTGCTATGTCCATCCTCTCCACTTTGGGCAAATATCTGCAGGATTTACCCATAATCGCCATTCTGGGCAGGCGGGATTTTATTTTATTTTTATTTTACGAAACACGATCACCTAGCTCGGCGGAAGTACTTCTAATTTTCGTAGGGGTAAGTCTGTTCCTACATAATCATAAAATTTAAAAAGAAACCCCCAAGTTCTGTTGTTCCCTAACCAGCAATTGCATTTAATAAAACGATGCAATCATAATCACCAGGCAGAAACAAACATTAACGATACCGGTATGTTAATGCGAATGTTTGCTGGCTTGGTTTCTCAATGAAACGATGCAATTTTTGTACCTATTAGAAAGCGCCATTAACAGCTGTGCAAACGCACCCATTACCGTCAGATAATGACGTGCAATATATGACACGCGAGACTTTTTTGACCCCGGGCTAGCTATGATCGCGGAATTGGAACAGATTACAGAACAACAGTTAGACAGAAGGTTATTTTTCTTTATAGATAGGTACTCGTAACACAGATAGCATAGGTACCATGCTTTTATATAAGTAGGTAATCGCTTTAATAGATCAGAAATCAACACAGAAAGTTATTTTTAATGAGGGTTTTCTGAAAAAAATCCACTAGGTGGCACCACATAAAAGGCAGGTCCAACTGTTACGTGATTGGTTCATTTTGACATGCCACTGATATTTAGGTACATAGCAAGTGACCAATCACGTGATAACTGGACCGCAGATCTACATAACGCCATCTACCGGATTTTCCATTTTAAAACAACCTCATTTTAACACACAACACACATTCGTACGTGTACATCAAGTTACCCAAATCTGTCAAAATATCTAGCTAGATGGAAAGCGTCGGTGGCCTACTGGTCGACTTGTCTTCCACATGGGGTGGTGGCGGTTTATCACATGTTTCTTGGGGCCACCCTCGATACCGCCCCATAGCGCTTGATAGAAGGGCCAGAGCTTGTATAGCAGAGTGAGTATTCTCTGCCTCCCCCCGGTCTTGATACTAAATATTAACACAGTAGAAATTATGAAAAGGTTTGCCTTCTGTATTTTAGTTTGTCTTTTACCGTTGGAGGTTGAAGTTGAAAGTGTAAGCAACTAAGGAAATGCCGGCGAACTTTGTGCCACAATAAACTACTTATATAGCAACTTGGTAAGTTGTAATAGCTGCCTAAGTATGTACGTACCAATCTAGTTTAAATACGTGGGTATAAATTTTGTTCTGAGGTGTAGGAATTTGGGATCGTTACCACAGCGGAAACTTAGTTAATAAAAATACTATTAAGTAGCTAATCATCCGTAAAATTATGAACAAAATCTTTGTAGAGAGGGTAACGTTCTTTTAAAATTGCTTTATCTAAACCAAAAACATTATTTACTCGTAGCTACCTACTATACCTAAGTAACTAAAAAAGCATTACCTAATTTTTATTTATAGCGATATCATTTCTGTACTACTTTGCTGTTGAAGTTTTCACAGGCGTTATACAGTTGAGCAATAAAACTCACCTATTATGTAATCATATCGCTTCTCTGGCTTCCCGATTATGCTACTATATTCACGACTATACCTCTGATACATCAAATACGAAATAAACACAAATACAACTGCGAAAAGATACGAATAAACCGACATTGTCACAAAATAACTTGGAACATAAGAAACACTTATAAAAAGCCTTGTAAATACATTAGAAATGTGATATCACTCGTTGAGCGTCGTATAAAAAGTGATTTTGTATCTTTACATAATACTATACGACCACTAATTGAATTACTGTGGTGTGTTCAACCTTTTGCAAACTAAACGCTGGGTAGGTACAGTAAAGTGTAATGATAATGAGACAACTTCTATGCTATGTTCCACCTAAATGTTCTCCGTGTGGTTTCCGGATTTAGAATAGGACCACCCCATCTCATCTCATCTGGTGGATGTCATAGAAGGCTAGGGGATAATCGGGAAACAGGCAGTTGAAAGAATGTCATTCAAATTTGACATGTTGTTGTTATTGCATTAATGGAAATTTGACAATTACTTTCATTAGATGTAAATTTGACATTAGTTTACTACAATAAATAATGTCTAATTTGAATGAGTCGTTTAAAGTTTCCGCTTCCGAATCGAAATTATGAGTAGCCCCACAATAATAAATAAATATAGAAGTACCTACAGCTTAGTATTCTACAAAAAATGTTCACTACCTCTACCTAACCGCTTAAGAGGATTAGCGTATGTAGGTAGACTGTACTAAGGAAATCAATAGTTCTTTAATTATGACGCGCTGGTTCAGTAACTATGTCTGAGTAAATACCCTAGTTGAATGAGCCCACTAGTTCTTCTAATAAGACATCAATTTACCAACTAAATAAGTATTAACACGAAAATAAATGAAAAATTGTTATTGTTTTAAAAAAATGTTTTTTATTGTTGATAACAAACATGTTTATTGTTTACATTGATAGGTATCACAAACAGTAGGTACTGATCTCGGAGAACATATTTCTTAACTTTTAAAATGATGAAATTTTCAGTACATATTTTATACATGTTACATATTTTAGTTGCATTGCATTATTAAGAATGAGACCTGTTTAAAGTTCCAATCAAATTGCTATTCAATTTTCTCTGTTCTTTTGTTCATCTTCTGAAAACAATTTCTTGATAAATTACTTCTAACACTCTTATGTGTTGTAATCTATAAATCAATATCTTCAACCATGTCTCCGGTAGCCGGTACCATGACGGGAGCCTCGATGACTTGCTTGCGGCCTTTAGCATCAACCACTTCAATAGTTTCCGGTTCCACTTCCATTTCTGTGTCTTCTTCAGCCTGTCGCTGTTTGAGGCCTGCCGCTGGTGATCTAGAATGAAATTATATGAGTTAAGTAAAGTTATTTTTATATATTAAGTTATTAACTAAAGTTATATTTAACTAATCTAACAGCTGATCTGTTCAATAACATAATATTAAGTCAGGGACCGTTTGGTAGAATGGTTAGAAGGTTGTTGATGTGATTGTACCGGGTGTGATTGTACCGGGTATGATTACCGGTCAGGTCAATTTACACAGATCTTTCTTAATTTTATTGTCTTGGTGTTTTAGGATCACCCAAAACATAATAGGCATAAGCCTACAGTCATCATCTGACATACTAATTAATAATATAATCTACAAAGCTGTATAATCATCATTAAATTTTATGAATAGAATATCATACTTAATGTTATACATATTAATTAACTACCTTTGCCTGCATGTATATTTTTATAAATCATAGCCTATGTGTTAATCTGATGTGTAAGCTATATTATTGTAAAGTTTCATTAAGATCCGTTCAGTAGTTTTTGCGTGAAAGGGTAACAAACATCCATCCATCTATCCATCCAAACAAACTTTTGCATTTATAATATTAGTAGGATAGTAGGAAGTAGGATGTGAAACACCAATAAATCATCCCTACACCCTATCATCACCAAATTTGCTGCCTTTGTTTTGTGCAGACAAAAATTTATGCAAAAGTTTGTTTGGATGGGTGTCTGTTACACTTTCACACAAAAACTACTGAACGGATCATAATGAAAAAGATTGTCCTTTCTTTCTGGTTAATTAAAAAAAAAATTATTTGTAGGTAGGTACTCTTTGTTGGCTTTTCCAAACAAAGAGTGACGATTTTATCAGTTATAAACATATAACCTTACTAAAAAAGGTGAATCACTTTACCACAAGTTTAAAACAATACCTCTGTAATATTTATTTTGATTGTGTAAGATTTTAATTATGCCTTCTTTCATTTAGTTGTGAAATGATTAAAAACAAAACACATGTTAATTTCTTATCATAATTATCAATAAATCCTAAATGGTATGTAGTTTATCCTAATAATATATTTTTTACAAATGCCAACCCAATAATAAAAACAAAAGACTAACCTGATGAGTGAAATGTCTCTCTGTACCTCCCTCACGTCTCTCTGCCATTCCACTTCGCGCCCCTTCCTCAGTCTCTGCATGATGTAGTTATTGGACCTCCTCTGTCTGATCTCTTCGACCCTCTTCATCGCTTCTATGGTCTTAGTCCACAATTCTCTGTTGTATTTGACTGGGGCATGACGACGCTTTTCAAACTCGAAAGACGGGTCAATCGCCAACTCTTTGCCCGCAGTCTTACGGTACGCTTTGGTCCATTTGGTTTTACGCGGATTCTTCTTCTTTTTAAACGCTGCATGGCATTTTGAACGGCAAAACCTGAAAATCTGTCCAACGTTTTGGTTAGGTGCTGTGACGACACTTAAATGACACAATATTGACTTGATTTGTGGAAATTATGGTCTTGAATTAAATTACCTTGCAATCGTTTCTCACAAACTGTATTCCATGGCCAGGATAAATCCTGGAGGAGCAGAAATAACACGTTTCTATACGCATTTTCTACACGTGCCTGTTTATTATTTCAGTGCACGTCAAAAAGAAATTATGGCTGCCAGACTGACAGCGCGCTGACAGGAGTACGTTGTGTTGCTAGCATAATAACGAATTTGCATGATGTTTGTGCTTGATATTGACTAAACATTGAAATTACGTTATTAATTTACAAAATATATATTTAAATAAGATTTAAAAAACAGTTCTAAAAATCGTCGCGGTAAAAATCAATAACACAAATAAACAAGCAGACACACGACACTAATTTAGTTCCTCCACCCGCCACTAGAACTCTGATGTATTGACGCTTTGTCTTGCTATTAGTCACTAGATGGCATTAGCTGTTTTAAAATTGTTGTAATGCTAGTCCTTCTAGAGATCCCTGGCCGTTAAATATTATTTAAAAAATACAAAATAATAATTATTATAGATAGTAGTAGTAAGTAGTCATAGATTATAATCTATGACTACTTACTTACATAAGTTTGGTGTCGTATTAGTTACATACAAGATTAAAATATTGAATTAAGCTTTAATGGCTATATTTTAAAGCTTAAGCTGCGAAACTGACTCTAGGTAGAGCTATTCAGAACCGAATAATTTATTAACGTTCCTGCGACTGTACAGGTGAGTGTCGTAAACTTAGAATAATATTCTAAGGTCGTAAATGAGTGATACGCATGGAATAATACTTCCATGGTGATATAATAATATCAATAAAGATTTGTCTTTGTTTCTATTTTCTTGCAACTGGTAATTAAAGGGCGTTTAACAAAACAAGTAGGTAGGTTAAAATCTACGTCGAAAGTAAAAATGTTTTTGAAAAGGGCGCCGTTTAGGTCCATCTCTAAACTCTAAAAATACATTTACCAAGGAAATACCTTACCAATGTGTGGCACAATAGTCGCTTAACCTTAAATTACAATGTAAATTGAATCTGTCGGTGGTCCTTTGTGGGCCGTGATTAGATTTAACTAGTCGGTTGCCTGTCATTACCCGTGGTAATGAGTGTTGGGGCACGCGGCCTGTATAACAATGGCAAATTAGGCAGAATGGGACTATTAGTGAAGAAGACATTTTTTGTGGGATTTTAGGCTATGTGGGTGGGTTTTTTGATAGTAGTTTGGGCTTGTTGTGACCATACTGGGTGCGAACGACTGTTTATGTAGCTAATTTACAGACGGATTCCATGGTGAAGTTGGACAAGACCTATATTACCAAGAGGAATAATAGGTAGGTACCTAGCGAGCGGAATTCTACGGAGAAAATTAGCGATAGGTATAAACTAACTTTTAAGTACCTCCGTGAAAAAGTAGGTACATAGGCACATTCTACATTGCGTGTCGATGGCAAATAAAAAAATCACGCCTGCTGTGCCCAGTGTTCCGCCACTCCAATTGCACACCCCAGTCGCGGTATCTAAGTAAGTTTATCAGTTGTCTAGTACCCATAGTACAAGCTTCGGCTTAGTTTGGCGCTAGATGGCATTGTGTGGCCCAGCGTGGCACGTCTTGGGTTATTTATGCATTTATTCTACGACATCCACAGGATGAGATGGGGTCCTATTTTAAATTCGGTAACACAAGGACAAAAGTGGCTTTCCTTATCAGTGGGTATACGTAAAAAGAGGTAAATCGAATGATGCCAAGTTTACAATAAAAAAAAACATCAACAAAATCATTTTGCCATCCCTAAAATGAATTTTTTCCACAGCGGCTCATCGTCATTCCCACAGCGCGAATGCAAATGCTTGTATGCGCGTGCGATTTTTTCCCGTGCGTAAAAAATCACGTCCACTTGTCAGAGTGACACATGAGGTGACACGCAGGAGGCGGTTGGCGCATTTTGATAAGAAAGGCCCTATGCACACTGGGACTGGAACTTCAATGATAAATAAATAGTAAATAAATAACCCAAGACATGCCACGCTGGGCCACACAGCGCCGTCTAGCCCCAAACTAAGCTATGTCCTATGTTCTATGTTGGTGTTCTATGTTCATTGAACATGAGCTCGAGAGGCGCCCCTTGGCGCCCTGCACCCCCTGGTAGAGACGGCCCCGGTGAAGAGGTTTTTAAAGGGTCGTCCACGCACGTGTGTCACCCCTGGTGTTGCAGGTGTCCATAGGCTGCGGTAACCGCTTAACATCAAGCGACCCGTAAGCTTGTTTGCCACCCTAGTGCTATAAAAAAAATGGTAGTGCTTTGTTGATAGCCATTTTTGTCAAACATCTTGATGCTTTGCCCATATCGCCAACCTGGGCAGGAGGGTTGGCGACCGCGGCCAACGAATATCCGCAACTTTAGTGTACGTCTCGCGTATTCAGAACCGTTGTTCGCATGAATGAGAAACGAGCTCGAAACAATGATGTCCGCCACAGTCCGATCACCATGACAATGGTATGGTAACAGACGTTTTATTGTAACGCAAAACACTTATTGTGATAGCAGAAGGATGGGGCTGGTAACTGTCTTGACGGATTAAGGTTAGTGTTTTTGAGAATCATTCTTATTTAGT
Organism: Conogethes punctiferalis; assembly: GCA_031163375.1. Taxonomy (NCBI): domain Eukaryota; kingdom Metazoa; phylum Arthropoda; class Insecta; order Lepidoptera; family Crambidae; genus Conogethes; species Conogethes punctiferalis. Next base: position 2,065,216 of record CM062092.1, on the reverse strand, counting down.
GTTAAGTCAAAGAGAGGTAGGGCATAGCGAATCTTCGCTCGAATTGAGCCGCCCGTCCGGGGAAGGACCTCCACCCTATAGAATACCGCAGTCAAATGACCTCTGGGTCGTGTTTCTGCCGGTGAGTAGGGTTTCCGGAGCTCGTGGGGGGTTAGGGTTGGGCCGGCATGGCGGTGGCAACTGACAAGTAACTGACCAGTTACTTGCCCGTCGTCACAGCGACTTGGGCTTCTCTTTCGCTTTCCATCAGGCGTAGGGAAGCCATTATGTCGAGCCACTATAAAAAAAAAAAAAAAAAAAAAGTGTGGGCGGTACGTTTGGAGGGTATAAGGCTTCGGTTATGGAGACTTGTGGCGTGCGCGAAGCGGGTCGCCGAAAATATAAACTCTCTCCTGACTGGGTTTCGGCCACGGCGGCATATTATGGGAGTATAAGGAAAGCGCAAAATGGCTGGCAAGTGCTGGATGCGAGAAGATTTTTTTATTGGAGCTCGGCATATTTTTTTTTTATGCAAGAGGCGGCAGACGAGCAAATGTGATGCCTGATGGTCGACACCGCCCATGGACACCCGCAACTCTAATCGAGTTTAGGGTCGCTGCCGGCCTAGGTGTCCTGTGTCCTGACTATCTGATTACCTGAAGGCGGCAAAGCGACCTTTCGCCCTTTGGATAAATCTAGAGAGCATTTGTTACTTTGACCCGCCGTTACTTTTGTACCCGGTGTCCCCTACATGGGCGGGGGTTATCACTTACCATCAGATGAACCGCTTGCTCTTCTACCCCCTATTCCATAAATAAAAAAAATGTTATTGTTCAATCAATCATTTGACTGGCTCGGTGGCTCAATTGGTAGTGACTCCTGCCTTCTGAACCAAGAGTCGTGGGTTCGATTCCCACCCGGGACAAACATTCGTGTGATGAACACTTGTGTTTGTCCCGTGTCTGGGTGTTTATATTTGTATTTAAGTATTTATTTGTGATACCTGCGTTGTTCTGATACCCATAACACAAGTGCTTAAGCTACTTACTTTGGGATCCGAGCAATGTATGTGATGTTGTCTAATATTTATATTTTATTATTTACAATCAACTTCAAAAAAAGGAGGAGGTTCTCAATTAGACTTTATTTTGTGTGTTTGTTACCACATACTTATTTCCGAGGATTTTTAAACCGATTTGGAAAAATCTTTTCTTGCTTCAAAGGCTGTACTTCCTAGTTGGTTCCATTGTCACTAGGTACACTGAAAAGGTTTTTTTTATTACATAAAAATACAATCTACTTAGTTACTGTAGATATTCCAACGAAGCCCCTAGAAACTTGTACAGGTTGCATACAGGTGAAGCTAATTTTAGCGTGGTGAGGTAATTAAAAGCTATATTAAAACTGAAATGGTCCATGTTTACACTTTTCCTAGTCAAGCCACGTGCTGTTAAGGACTGGACTATAACTAATTAACATTCGTAATTCGTAAGTACGGAATATAGTCGTTTGACTGCCCCGCTAGTCCAGTGATAGCAAGCGTCGAAAGAGCGAAAGGATTGTTCGAGTCTTGGTTTGGGCTGTAAGACTATTTATTCTAGAAATTACTCAGTAGCAGATAGGAGTCAGAATATTAGTTGTTATTAGAATCTAGCTAGAAGATACCTTAAGCAACAGATACTTAATGCTATTTTATATTTAATTAGTATTTACAATGAATAAGACACCCATTTTTTTACTTTTAACTGATTAACAAAAGGACTTATCACTTCAATTCTTATAGAACGTGCGTCGAAAAATAAAGAAATGACAAATCAAAATTTAAAAACCGGCCAAGTGAAAGTTTTTGATTTTCAGTTCTATGTATGGGGAATCCCAAAAATTTTGTTTTTTTTTTCTGATTTTATTTTAAAATCTTAATGCAGTCTACAAAATACATCTACGTACCAAATTTCAATAATGTAGCTCTTATAGTTTTGGAATAAACTGGCTGTGACATACGGACGGACAGACAGACAGACATGACGAATCTATAAGGGCCCCATTTTTGCCATTTTGGCTACGGAACCCTAAAAAGATCGCTTATACTGTCCATAGAGTCCATGCTTATCTTACATCATAAAAAAAAAAAATAGGAATGCCACCTAAATTGTGCAACGCTATGCGGCGCTATGATCTCGTACTTTTACTGAGTGTTAACGACAAGTGACTCCATAATGTTTAACTTTTGAATAGCCACCCCAAGTCGTCCACCACTCGCACTGGAGTAAAGTCACTGACCACACACAAACGCGTAATGCGATCACGTACCGAGTGTCTAGACGGGCCGATTGTAAAACTGTCCCCAATAAAACTGCAGGGATATACGGCCGATGGGCGAAGAAATTAGAGCCCTAGGCTTTGGTGACTAAAAGTTAGGTGGATGTCAACTGCGCATGTGTTGGAGCTTAATTGTGGCTGTGAGAATCTTTGGGAGTTGGTGACTGCAGTAGAAAGAAAGAAAGAAAATTAGGTAGTTTATTTGGCGCACACAAATCACAAATTAAAGGACATTATTAATTTAAGGTAAGTGATACAAATAAGGCCTACCTAATTTTAACCACTGTTTTCATGATTAATTATTTGAATAAGGTGAAAAATAAAAGCAAGGCATCATTAATTGGTTTATAAATTTTAATTATTTAAGAAAACATATTATAATTTTTTATCAATAATCACTTAAAAAGAGGTAATTCTGGAACCTTAGCCTTAGGCCTTATAAAAACATAGTGACGTAAAGCCTATATACTTAAATATATACTGAAATTTAGAATATTGTTATTAGAGTATTAATTACATAAAATATGTTTTTCTTAGCCTTTTATCAAGCGTTTCCATGAGATCTTTATAGAACTTTATAAGTTATTTTACTAAATATTTTGCTTTAATTGCTAGTCGGACTTGAAGTCATATATCAACAAGAAATGAAGAATAATATTAAAAAAAACTTATCCATGCAAACAAAAATTAGCAAATGAACATGTCTTCCAAAAAATATTATAAAATATTAAAAGTAAAAAATATTTTGATAGGCCTTAATAAAGCAAGGTAACTAAATAAGGCCTTAAACAACATATTTTCCTTAGGAACATTAACCAGTCTTACTGATAATAAGTACTAGTACTTAGAGGAGTCTTGGAGGAGACATACTGAGATGATCAATCTGTAAATAAACATAATAAAGTCCAAATTCAGCAGGTTTCCCATTAAGGCCTAGGGTCTGAAATAAGGCCTATTAAAAATGTAGGCTTTATTTAGTACTTATATATACTTATAAATACTTCATAAATATTTTAAGCAGTAAATAATTCGCATATTCAAAAAATTACAATTTAAAATAATAGTTACCTTTTTGATGAGTTATATTTTGATCCGCAAACATTACCTAATTGAAACAAAACTTCGTAGAATAATTTATTAAAATTGGATATAGATGACGACAAATTAATAACACGCAATGAAAACACCTATCGTTGACAAAAAACTGGCCACTGCTGTCGTTGTGAGCGCGACCGGGGCTCTTGCTCACTGTTGGCCGAGTCGTAATGCTGTCGTATATGTGTGTGTGTTTTTGACGTAAATATAATTTTAAACGACTTTTTCGAAGTATAGGCCTTATTTGAGCATAGGCCTTATTTGTATCAGGTACCTTATTATACAAAATTATTAATTGCAATATTTTAATACATAGGTAACAGAAAACTAGCAAAACAATAAATAAGAAAAAAAAAAATAAAGATAGGATTTTACTAGCAGTTTACATTATGAGAAACACAGATTTGGCAGATGACATTCCAAGCCGTGAAAATATTATGGAGAAAAAAAAAGTTAAAAAATAATGGCCGGCCGTCAAAAACTCAGATTGATTTTATTTTGTTTACCAAATAACCTAGCCTCCACCTCTCACTTAAAGGACTCCAAATAGGTAGGTACAAAGCTTTATACAAAATTGTATAAAGCGATAAATAACAAAGCAATCCATATTAATATTCTTTTACCAGGGAAATGCGATGGAATCCAAACGATGTCGAATTCTGATCATTCGCCATGCAAAGCGCGACTGAATACTGAATCATTGAAAAATCGGTCAAAATAAACTGGCAAGGACAAACGTTGAATTTTAGCCAAGATGAAACCGCGCCGCCGTTTTTTACTTCTTCCGCGGAAGGAATTTTACTTAACAACATCCTACTTGCACAACGAAAAGTTTTAGAATAGTACCACTTCTTTTCTAATAAAGTGTGTTCAGCCAAAAGTGCTTCACCATATACTTAAGACGTCTAAGCCTTCCACTACAATACGATACCCTCAAATGGTTTGAGGCTAACAAGCGGCCATTAGCTACAATCAGATGCCTAAACGATCTCGCACGCAGATATCTGCATGATATCTGTCCATTAACTTCGCACGCACCTGTTAACTAAGCAGATGATGTGTGCAATCAACGTACACTAGTCACAGCGAATCTGTAATGCTTACTTCCTGGTCAGTGCTGACCTCCTGGTAATCAGAGGATGGTTGAAGTCAATTAGAAAGGTCCTGTTTAGCTGAAATACTGGACTAATTAGAGTTGTGTGGATGGAACGTTGGTATGTATGCAGATTATGGCAGTGAACATCAATTAATTGATTTGTATCTTATAGTGATGAAGGTTTTGGAATCAGCGGACTTTTCTGGCCAAAATTCATTGGTTACTTCTTAGTCTGATCTCCTGGTAGGTACATGGCTCTCTTAAAATTTGTCAATTTGGATCGAATACTTGTACTAATAAAACGACCTCGCTTCCGAAGGTATAGTGTATACCTTCGGACCAATCTTGAATAGCTATATTTATGCTCTCCGATGAAGTGGTAACTCATCATTCTCTGTCCCTAATCCCGCTCTAAGTGGGGTCAGCTCAACATGTTTTCTCCTTCCACTCTTCTCTATCAGCCGTCATCTCCACGCTCACACCTTTGACACGTATATCATTTCTCACACAGTCCATCTATTCCTTTTTCGGTTTTCCTCTTCCTCTATATCCTTCCACATTCATACTCAATACTCGTCTCGTTGGGATGTAAGGGAGCGACCCATCATCTTTTCGCTCCAAGCCAACCTCACCTGCCCGTGGTGCATCCTGCCGAATAACAAACGAGGTGCTGGCAACCGACTGGTGGCGGTATAACTATCACAATTGAAGGCGTAGCTAAATACCACAGACCGATGACGGGCAGCAGCATCACCGGAGCGAGAAGCTACGCCCTGCGATCGCCAACCCGCCTGCCCAGCGTGGCGATTATGGGTATGTCCTCCAGAGGTTTGCCCTAAGTGGCGAACAGCTGGAGAGGCCTATGTCCAGTAGTGGACTGCAATAGGCTGATGATGATGATGATGAATCGTTGGCGCTTGCAACCATCAGACCAAAAAGACAGTCGCCCACATAAGCTACCCATACACCTCTACGAACGAGGACAGGGAAGAATAACAGTTGATGATTATGCAAATACAGGTCTCTGATATCACACCCGGTCGTTTGTTGCCATAATACGTGGTGTTTTTTCACACAACACTCATTGTGCGCAGGAAGGGAAATCAAAGCAAGCCCGGTTACGACTTCTTGATACATGACAAATGCCGTTGCTAGGTGAGATTCTCATCGGTACTACTACTTTTATAGGGATGTACCTATGTAGAGACGCAAGGGAGCATCCTACCTATCCTCTTTTCGATTTAAACTACCCTCATCTGTGCATGGTGCATTCTGCTGAGAAACAAACGAGGCTCTGGTAACCAATTGATGGCGGTATAACCGTCACGATTGAAGCTGTATCTGAAATACCATACTCCGATGTTGGGCACATAGGAGGGAACAGCATCATAGGAGGGAAAAGGTACGCCCTGCGATCTCCAACCCGCCTGCACAGTGTAGCGATTATGGGCAAAGCCTTCAGTTGTTTGATTAAAATGGCAAACAACTGACCTGTGTCCATCTGTGGACTGCGAAAGAGTGATGACTACTACCTATATACTAGCAGGGTAACATCTAATTGTGATTTTAAGTACATTTGTGGGCCATTCCGATATTTAGATAGAGGCAACAAGGGAAGGAGACCGTGCGTTATATCCTTACGATATTTTTTGTTGTTTTTTTTTTTGCGAGAGGCGGCAGACGTGTGACGGCAAGTTTGATGCCTGATGGTAAACAGTCGACACCGCCCATGAACACTCGCAATCGCAACTCAAATCGAGTTTAGGGTCGCTGCCGGTCTTTTAAATATGAATACGCTCGTTTCTTGAAGGTTTCCAAGTCGTAACTGTTCGGAAAGACTGTCGCAGGAAGTTGGTTCCACAAAACTGAGGCGCGAGGTAAGAAGTTCCTCATAAAGCGTATAGTCGCGGATCGTCAACAATCGAGATGATGAGGATGTAATTGCAGGCAGTAAACCAAACAATTCTTCGGAACATTCCCCATGATAGATGCGGTAGAGAACGCACATGGATGCAACGTCTCTTCGCAATGCCAGTGAGTCGAGTCGACTAGACAGACAGGGTCAAGTCATCGACGATACGAGCATATAACGAGATATCTAATAAATCACCGTCCCATCTCTTTCCGGGGCTTATAAGAGTCTGTTAAGGAACTTCAGTAAGTACAACAAATCGTGTAGATATCTGTTTGTATTGGTCTGGGAGTTTGCTTTGTATGGTCTTTAATACCCACAGTACTAGCATAGGCTTAATAGACATATAAGTATATCTTACCAGATTTTCCAGTAAATTTTAATTGCCATCTCAAAGATCGTTTCACGCATCTCGTAAAAGTCTTCCATTCGTCATTGGAGCGCTATCAAACGCCACAATACATAATTTATGATTGTGTATGCCCCATTAACTGGCTCCACCATCTGTTGACTTTCTTAGAGAAAATAGGGCGTAGTATTACGGATGTGTAAAAACTGATATTAAAAGGTTTCTCTGGTTATGGAAACGGTGTGTATATGTTACGCACTAAGTTATAAATCTGTACCTACCAGGTACACAATGCCCGGGCATTATCAAATATCACAAATATACCTATAAATGTAAAAGTTATTTGGATGTATGGCTGGACTTTTTTTTTATATAAGCTCGACATAATGGCTTCCCTACGCCTGATGGAAAGCCAAAGAGAAGCCCAAGTCGCTGTGACAACCGGCAAGTAGCTGGTTAGTTACCTGTCAGTTGCCACTGCCATGCCGGCCCAATCCTAACCCCCCACGAGCTCCGGAGACCCTACTCACCAGCAGAAACACGACCCGGAGGTCATTTGGCTGCGGTATTCTATAGGGTGGAGGTCCTTCCCCGGACGGGCAGCTCAATACGAGCGAAGATTCGCTATGCCCTACCTCTCTTTCTACTTTTGTACGTTTCTACGTTTGTTACTCTTTCAAAACATACGAGTATATCAGCCATTTCACATATCACCTATACTTAGATAGATAGTATGCTTTTTTGCATTAATTACAAAAAAGAAACTAAAAAGCATTCATCGTCATCAGCCCGTGTCAGTCCACTGCAGGACATAGGCCTCTCCCAATGTTCGCCACTTGGATCGATCCTGGGCTTTTCGCATCCAGCTCTTGCCATTAAGGTATTACAATTACAATTTTACAGGCCATTCATTTTATTTCCTCAGTGCATACCTACTCCTACTATGCTGTTAACCTATGCTGTTTTCATACTTTCAGCGAGCGTAATCTTAGAATAGAATAGAATAGAATAGAATAGAATATTTATTTGCTAAAAGCATGGTACACATAGATGTTACATAAATATAAAAGTCCACATGCTTAACCAAAATTGGCATGCAAATTCGTACATACAAGTATATCAAGTAGTATTTTTATACACACACATTAGGTTACACACGTATATACGCACATACTAGGTTTTTTATTATAATAATACACGTGAATAATTGTTAATACTTTAATTAACAATTATTCACGTGTATATTTGCTGAAATTATAGAACTCATCTAAAGAGTAGAAGGTTTTTTCTTTTAGCCACTTACTTAACATGCTCTTAAATGATCTTTTAGGATACATTTTAATAAACTTAGGAAGCGCGTTAAATATTTTTACACACATTGCGTCACATTGTCTGAGGTAGTGTGTTAAATTTGGACTATTATTATAAACTAATTTGTAAGGGTCACGCACACCACGTGACTATTAATATTAAACAAAAAGAAATTACGGCTACCATTCAACATCATTGGTTCAACGCCTGCGGTGTTTTACTTCTACGTCCAAACTAATTACTTACACCTTTAATCAATTTAAAAAAACACACTTTCTATACTTCAACCAGCCAGCGATCAGACTAGTCGATTTTCTACGGCCTTGAGTCGAAATTTATCGATGGAATCGATACAAAAATCGTAAACAGCCAGTTTGAACGTAACCGAGAACTATTTGAATAAAGAATCACGTATTTAAAATGGACACGGAGAGAATGCTTTTCCATGTTAATTGAGATTGTATCGTGTGAGGGAAAGTATTTTTTTTTCGTGGTGATGTGATGCCTATTGAATGTGGTGTCAAATTGGTATTTAGTTATGGATACGGGATTAATTTCGAAAGTTGAGTGTTTTTGGAGACGTTCCTGCCGGGCTATTCACTATTTCTCTCGGAAGCGTTTTAATGGAAATGTTTTTTATGAAATTGGAATGCTGAATAGCCCTGTTGGTAGCGATCATTCATGGAATATTCTAGTGTAGGTAACCTAACCAGCTCATATATTTTGTTAATTTGAAAAGTATTGTTAGTAGAATCCGACTTGCACTTTGCCGGTGTTTTATCTATAAATAGATCCTCTACCCTAAGGTTAACTGGAAGAGATCGCTTATAACGACAGGACCTACTTTTATGTCGATTCTTTGGTGTGCAATAAAGAATATCTAGTTATCTATCTTTAGTTAGACACAAAAAGAGAGAAGGAAATATTTCATTTCACATTTTTAAACATGTATAATGTTTAACATACATTTGTTTAACATTACGCAAATTAACAGTTTTTATTCTGGGAATTCTAAAATGTTTGTGTGTCCCTTAACAAATACACTCTACCTACCAACATGCGAATTTAGCAAGAACAATACGAATCTGATAAATATGACTGTTCCAATTTTTGTATGCAATTTTTGCATATAAATCTCTTTCTCAGCGCTCATACGCCACCTGTATTCATACTAAGTGGTCTTTATTGCAGTAAAAATAAGGTTTATTTTTGTATGGCTTGTCAGTTGAGAGTAATTTGGGCCTGTGTAATCATCTGTCAGTTTGCGCATGGATTTCGCCTCCAGGTGACTCTTGTCTTAAGAGTCGTTTTGTTTTGAGGTATGGTCTAAGTTGAGAAAGTTAGCGTAAACAGATTAAGACCCCTAATGCTCTTTTGCAGGGCTATTCACAATGCTCCATACAATCTCCCCCCCCCCCCCCCCCCATTTTAGGGAAGTGGGGGGTTAGAAAGGGGCAAAAAGTAGCCTATGTTACTTTACATCCGTTCAACTATCTCCACTTAAAAAATCACGTCAATTCGTCGCTTCGTTTTGCCTTGAAAAAAAAAAGACAGACAGACACACTTTCCCATTTATAATATTTGTATGGATACCTACCGAAGCAAAGCGAGGGCGGGTCGCTAGTTTCCACATAAAAAATTGTAATACGAAATTGGTAAATGTTGTCATAATTTATTGCGACGAAACATTTGCACCTCTATAAAATTATGCAATTTAAGTGTCTAGTTAGATACAGTTATTAATCATCTAGACCCTAGAATCTAGGGTTTTCTAGCCTAGGCTTTCTAGGGTTTTAAAGTTTTTAAGTTATTACATGGTAGCAAAAAGCATTGAAGATGAAACAACGAAACGTTTATGACTTGAACTGTAGTGTTTTAATTTATTACTGAAGTATCCAACTAAACCGTAGGTACAGAACAAAGTAATTTTGGCAAACGTAAGGAAAATGCTTGCGTTCGCATATTTTTCGGAACTAAATTAGTATGTCAAATTTTTACTTCATAATTTACTTCTCAAAATTATTGACACAATGTAAAATCCATTGTGTTGCGGCCGAATTATGCCGGTAGGGGCTTGAAAGAGTAAATTAGGTAACGATTTTGTTATATTTAACTATCTGCGGGCCCGTGGTATCTTGCTGTCCGCCATAAGGCTGAGTAAATTGAAAAAGATACCTAAGTATTGATAACACAAGAATTGATAATCTGAAAGTATTTATTAACAGAATCCGATTACAAACACTCATTCAACCAGAGAGAGAAAAAGTAATAATTGGCGGGAGCTCTATGACAGCTGTCAGTGTCAAACTTCAACTGTCAACGTTAGTGCGGTGACTCTTGAGCGCGGCGAATAGTGCTGTGCCGCAGCTGTTGATTATTCTCCTCTAACAGTTTACATATAATATTACCCGGCTCGTAATAAAACTGAGGCGCCAACTTAGGGCGCCAGCGGACAAGTTGGCAGTCGCAACCAGATCGTAAAAATAAGGCGAAGATGACGCGACATTTCATAGGAATATTAGTAGCAATGTGCGTTTGTATGGCACGAGTATGTAAGTAGCCGTCTGGTTGGCTCAACTAGTTAGAATACCTACTTACCTATAGTTAGATAGATAGGTATATATTTTTTATTCTTTTAATCTACTTTTTTACCAGCGACCCGCCCTCGCTTCGCTTCGTGTATTTAAGATTATTGCGACATTTGCGACCTAACTATAACAAATAAATAAATAAATAAATAACCCAAGACATGCCACGCTGGGCCACACAGCGCCATCTAGCCCCAAACTAAGTCGGAGCTTGTACTATGGGTACTAGATAACTAATAAACTTACTTAGATAATTTTTTTTTGTAAATAGAAAACACCCAGACCAATACAAACAGACATGTTCATGCACACAAATGTTTTAATGTGTGGGGATCGAACCCACGACCATTGGTTCAGAAGGCAGAGGTCACTACCAATTGAGCCACCGAGCCAGTCACAGATAATAAAATACAGTATAACAGATAAACAATCAAATCTTTCCTCTTTATTATTATTAGTGTAGTAGACATTTTCTGTACATATTGTTTGTTCTATAATCAAAATTTTTCGCAGCGCACGCGATTTTAGTGTTAAAAGTCGGTGAAGGTATATAGCCAGAGTCACCTGTGTAGCCTGTGACCAACGTGAGGGCAGGGCAAATACGTTGCTGCTCCGTTGCTGCAGTGACATGGAATTCTTATTCACTTCCAAAGGGAAGGGAAAGCCCTTTCCTTCTATCTACTATGCTAGGCTGGCTTGTTTGCCACCTTATAAGTAAACCACCTTATTTGCCACCTGGTATAAAAAAAACAAAATTTCTTATAGAAAATTGAATCTTTGCCATCGATCGCCAGAGAAGTTCAGTTAATTATTTTATGAACGATGCGAACTACTTTTCCTTGATGGCTAGAGCAGGCCAGAATTTCCATAGCAAGCCGTATCATTAACATAGCCTAATTGGAGATCGTTTGAATCTATTAAATCATCATTCATCCACTATTACTTACCACACCGCTTGCCTCCCGCGGTTTCCTAACGTCATTTCCCGCATAATATTAATTTTTCAATAAGCAACGTAATTGGTATGCCTTTTTTTATAGTAGCTCGACATAATGGCTGATGGAAAGCGAAAGAGAAGCCCAAGTCGCTGTGACAACAAGCAAGTAACTGGTCAGTTACCTGTCAGTCGCCACCGCCATGCCGACCCAACCCCAACCCCTCATGAGCCCAGGAAACCTTACTCACCGGCAGAAACACGACCCGGAGGTCATTTGGCTGCGGTATTCTATAGGGTAGAGGTCCTTCCCCGGACGGGCAGCTCAATTCGAGCGAAGATTCGCTATGCCCTACCTCTCTTATTGTATTGTAGAAAACAAGGGATACCAGGAAATGCATCGTTCCCCTTTACAAATAAAACCTACTGCGGTCTGCCAAGCGTTATGACTACGGCAAATCCCCTCAAATTTTGTTTTAAACCGATTTTCTTTCTTTCTTCTTTTTGAAATGACAAGGATATGTCCAGTAGTGGACGTTTGTAGACTGATGGTGATGTGTTGTATAAGGAAGTGCTTGTAGAAGATAGACAGTGACCATTTCTATAGATTTTTATTGCACTCCATACAGTTGACATAAAACTAATTACCCGTCAGCTCCTTTCCATCATCGGAATACAAGACGTAGGCTGGCTTACCATCCTTACGTAGTTGACATAGCTCCCATCCGTACAAAAAGATTTGCAAATTCCTTCCTGCCGCGAACGGCTAAAATATGGAATTCCCTGCCAGCTGACGTCTTTCCCGAGTATTACAACTTGAAGGTTTTTAAGGCTAGAATGAATAGGCTTTATCTGAGTAAGCGCGCTCTATCCTAGACCGCATCATCACTTAACATCAGGTGTGATTGTGGTCAAGTGGTTTCTTAGAACAAAAAAAAAACATATTCGGTTGTACATTTTTTGTAGTAACACGGAATAATGGCCTTCCTAAGACTGATAGAAAAGCGAAAAAGAAGCCCAAGTCGCTGCGGCAACGAGCAAGCAACCAGCCAGTCAGTTGTCAGTTGTCACCACCCGCACCATGCCGGCCCATAAGATGCTTCTCAGCGAGAGTACAAGAGGAAAGTAGGTGGGTAAATGTAGTATTAAGAAAACATAGGCTGCGGTAACCGCTTAACATCAGGCGGGCCGTAGGCTTGTTTGCCACCCAGTGGTATAAAAAAAAACTAATTACATACCTATTAAATATAGTAGGTAAAATTATTTCATATTAAAATGTTTTTCGACAACTAATTCCCATGAAACTGACTCCCATTTCGATAAATTTAATTGTAAACACGCCAGTAGGCATAAAACAGCAAAGAGGCGAAAAAAGATCCTAAACGATGGGATTATCTCGTCAGAACAGACGCGCGCCGGCCAAAATTAAGTCGGCGCGGTCAAAAAAGTTGCACGCTATCAAAGAAAACCGCGCGTCCACGCGTCAAACTGACACATTTTGTTCAGTTTCAAAATAAATGTAAAAAAAGGTACACAGGGGAGATAATCGTCGTGCTCGGTAGCTCAGTGTGAGTACCGAACGCACGCCGCGCGCCCGCTCCCGCGCTTTCGGACGCCGTTTTCTTCCAAACACGTTCCATTTTCAAAATTTCGAAAAAACGATTTGACATTTTTCCTTTATTTCTTTTTCGACGGTGACCGCGTGTGTTGTGTTTAGTGGCCAGTGAAGTTTGGTGGTGACCTTTTTAGTTGTTTTTTTTTTTCAAATTTTGACGGTGGTCGTATGGTGTAAAGGCTGTTTGTTCCGCGAGCCATGTGAGTTTGTTCGGGTAAGTTCTTTTTCAAGTGATTTTTCAATGTACCGTCACTTTCAATATTTGCGTACTTGTGTACCACACAGCGCCATCTAACTCCAAACTAAGCCGAAGCTTGTACTGTGGGTACTAGACAACTGATAAAGTTACTTAGATACATTCTTTTTGTAAAAAAAATACATATTATACATAGAACCACTCAGCCAACCAAGATTTTCCAGACCGATACAAACAGACATGTTCCTGCACATAAATGTTTGTACGGTGCGGGGATCGAACCCACGACCCCTGGTAGCAGAGGTCACTACCAAATGAGCCATCGAGCCAGTCAATATTTGTGCGCAATTTTTTTTATAGTACGAGATCTCGACATAATGGCTTCACTATACCTGATGGAAAGCGAAAGAGAAGCCCAAGTCGCTGTGACAACGGGCAAGTAACTGGTCAGCTATCTGTAAGTCCACTGTTGGACATAGGCCTCTCCAGTTGTTCGCCACTTAGGACAAACGTCTGGAGGATATACCCATTATCGCCATGCTGGGCAGGCGGGTTGGCGATCACAGGGCGTAGCTTCTCGCTCCGGTGACGCTGCTGCCCGTTATCGGTCTGTGTTATTAGCTACGCATTCAATTATTGTGATGGTTATACCGCCACCAAATTGCCATCGGTTGCCAGCGCCTCGTTTGTTATTCAGCAGGATGCACCACGGGCAGGTGAGGTTGGCTTGGAGCGAAAAGATGGGTCGCTCCCTTACATCGCAGTATCTTTTATTAGAACCCAGATAAAGGCTGATGCCCGTATCCTGATATTTCTTTAGTCGTCTTCTATTAGGTACATATATTGTTTGGTTTACTGCCTGCAGCTAAGTTTCTTCACCGCACCACACAACCGATCGCAATTCCATCCTCATCATCTCGATGGTTGGCGATCCTCCACTTTACGCTTTATGAGGAACTTCTTGCCTCGCGCATCGGTTTTGTGGAACCAACTCTCTGCGTCACACTTTCCGAACAGCTACGACATGGGAGCCTTCGAGAAATAAGCGTACTCCTATTTAAAAGGCCGGCAGCGACCCCAGAACTCGATTTGAGTTGCGGGTGTCCATTGTCGACTGCTTACCATCAGGCATCACATTTGCTCATCTGGCGCCTCTTGCATAAAAAACACCTACTTACAGGATGATATGGGTGTATTCTGACCTAATCCGGAAATCACCCGGACAAAGAGTGGATAGGTCTATACTATAGGACAGCTTGAACAATACTCAGCATTTATATGAAACGAGACAAGCTAACCCAAGTACATCATAAGTGCTTGCTTACGACCAGAGAGGATCTTCAAAGGTTTCTCCGTCAATTAATAGACATACAAACAGTTTTATCTGTATGTACAATCATTAGTGCGTTTGGTAAATAGACGTGAATGAAGTTAGTGCTAGTGTTGTGAGAGGTGTAAATTTTATCGATGGTTTTTTTCTTTTTATAGTAGCCTAACCTTCAAATCTTCAAGAAAAGAGCGTACCTCTTTCTTAAAGGCCGGCAGCGCAGCTGTAACTCCCGATGTTGCGGATGTAAGAGAGGTAGAGCATAGCGAATCTTCGCTCGTATTGAGCTGCCCGTCCGGGGAAGGACCTCTACCCTATAGAATACCGCAGCCAAATGACCTCCGGGTCGTGTTTCTGCTGGTGAGTAGGGTCTCCGGAGCTCGTGGGGGTTTAGGGTTGGGCCGGCATGGCAGTGGCAACTGACAGGTAACTAACCAGTTACTTGCCAGTTGTCACAGCGACTTGGGCCTCTCTTTCGCTTTCCATCAGGCGTAGGGAAGCCATAATGTCGAGCCACTATAAAAAAAAATGTACATGGGGGGCGGTTATCACTTACCATCAGGTGAGCCGTCTGCTCGTCTGCCCCCTATTTCGTTGCCTATATTGATGGCACTCAAATTACACTGAATCATTATCCTCATTGGGATGTACAAAGATTTGCTCGCCTTATTTATTCATATTTTTTTCATAAACGTCCACTTCTGGTACAAGTTTCTTTTAATACGAACTGTTTATTTGAGTATCTTATTATACCATCTCCTTTCCGTTATTAGACTAGCTTTGGCTTGTATTAATTTCTAACATCAAATGATTATCTGTTGTTTCCGAAAGGAAGCAGTAAAAAATACGAAAATTACGTATTACAATTATGTAGCCTTTAGATCACTTCCAGGTATCCTTTAAACATTTGTTATAGGAGGTTTAAATGCAGGATAAATGCATTTAACTCCATACGGTAAACAGTGATTGCGTAATCGATTTGTGATATATTATAACGTCTACAAGAAACTATAAGGGCAGTTATAAATGTTTATAATTGGGAAATCGAACCATCGCAAGTTCATTTTTTTTTTGCGTATAAGAGTCCATACGCAAAAAAAAATGAACTTGAATCACGCGTATATGTTGACGCGGATAATTCGCCAATGTCAAGTGTTTAGAGAGACACGTCAAAACTCAGTTGGCCGGTGTTTACCGGTTTTGCCCCAGTTTTGGGGCTATACTTTCCTGGCTTGAGCTACTGTTACATAGAAAACATATATACAGATAAAGATAAATAATAATATAAATACATTACTTAGGAAATTACATAGAGGAAGGACATACTATCTTCAAATTTCAAACAGAATTTGACAGTTTTCTATTTGTTACATCTATTGAATCATTGATGACACAAAATAAGTTCCGTTAAATTCTAGTGATAGTGTTTTATTCCAAACTAGGTAAGTACGTGGCGATCGCATGGCGTAACTCCTTGCTCCGGTGACGTTACACATTATAAAATGAAGATAAAATTTATTCTTTTCGCTGTCAAATGCCCCATTCGATCGATATGCGAATGGACGAAATATGAATTCTCGTTTTCGAGAGAAATTTAATATTCCCGAAAGCGTTATGAAATTTATGAATGGCACCCTAGATTAACAATATAATTACCCATGTAGTTTAATCGATGTTTCATTACTATCGAAGCTTCGTCCATCCCTAAGGACTTTCTTCGTGCTGTGTACAGTCCACGACACGGATTTGCATTGGTTTGGTCAGCAAATTTGACTTTCGCGATTTGTCTTGCTTCATAGAAAACTTTGCACGGGAACAAGTAATGACTTTGTGACAGAAATTGCTTTTATTATAAGCAAAGAACAAGTAGTTTTTTCATTATAGAAAGTAGGTACCTATATAAAACTAAATACTTGTCTTCTTATCGGGAAGCGTGCAGCACAGCGTTACCTACAAATAAAATCTACAGCGGTCACCAATCTGCATATTTAGGTGTGGACGCTTCTTGGCTAATGATGATGATGATTTCGATTTCTGTAATTAAATAACCCAAGACATGCCACGCTGGGCCACACATCGCCATCTAGCCCCAAACTAAGCCGAAGCTTGTAATATGGGTGCTAGACAACGTAGTAAGTGGTACTTACTGCGTTTATAAATTGCGCGGCAGAATATGTCTCTCATAACTTCATAACCGAAGCGAATTTAATAGTTCGTTTTCAAAGTTGACCTGACTCGAAATCGAATGTGGCGGTGGCAACTTACAGGAAACGTTGAATTGCCCCGCTGTTGCCATAGAGACTTGTATGTACTTTCTTGTTTACCATAACTTGAGAAGTTACAAGTCCCCTACGCAGTGCTACAACAAAGAAAAACAAAAAACGCTACATTTTCCCACATAATTAAAAAATACGCAATCGAACAACCATACGGAATTTATCAAATACAAATTTTACCGTCACCAGGTATTTAAAGGAGGATTCCAACAGACTGTGACGCCGTTCGGCAGATATATTTTGTACATTATTGGTATTCGTGTATGCGCGCGCGCAAGCTTTGATCGCGCCGCGCGATGCGATCGCATACCTACATATTAATAAGAGACATGTACTGAGAAGTGGTGCAATATGTGACATTTTTACAATATAGATTTCTTAAATCTATACCCTACTCGTAAATAAAAATGGATCTTCTAAATGTATGTAGGTACTGTACGCCCATAACTTTCAAAAGACTGCACCAAATTGGATGATTCTTGATTTCATGTATGTATTCGTTATTGTTAGGACAAGGGTTAGTTCAATATAAAAAATAGTTGAAAAAACATTGCGGTACTAAATATAGCGACTCAGGTAGTATAAAATAAATGTAAAATCTTAAAAATCCAAGAAATACTTACATAGTCGAAAGATAGGTGGGTGTAATAAATAAATAGGTAAGTTAAAATGAAAACCAGCGCCGTGGTTTGCTACGCGGGCCACGGCATAATGCTGAGTGAGGCCCTTTTACGTTGGACGTCACAACCCCCGTCCGGTCTATTTGTTTTTGTAACGTTTGTGTCGAAATTAAATTGGTCTATTTAATATCCTTGTTGTTTGTGTAACGTTTATGTAATTTGTATGTGTATTTTCTGTTATTGTGTTGTGATGTCCAATGGTAATAAATGTTTCTATTTCTATTCTATTTCTATTTAAAATGATAAATAAACCAATAGGTACATGCCACGCTGGACCACACATCAACTGTCCTAAAACAGTACATTTGACAAAATTAACAAAAAATGGGCGTGGACAATAAAAAAAGGAGTAACAGAACAAAAATAATCTCCAATATTTCTATAATTGACCCAGAATTAGTAGAGTTTTGTCCCAAATTCTATAATATTTCTTTAAGTCCTATTTAGTTGGAAATCCCACACGCTTACGACGATTAGGTACATGATTAACATGTAAAGTATTATTATAATCATTGTCAAATAACGAATTTGTCGCGGTGTCCCATATATTCCACTTATTACAAGACTCCGGGATCGTTTGCTGCCACATAAGGAAGCTGTTTAGACGCTAAAAACTATATTTTAATCCCTAGGGATTACAATGTGGGGGTCCCAGACGCCACGTTTGGCTACAACCGTATTCTCTTATATATAGAGTCGAGTTTCCAGCTGATTATTAGTATATTTAACTACAAAAACAATTTTTAAGGCCATTGACATTGTCGGGAATGTATTTCATAATAATGTGGGATACGAAACTGTAATAAAGGTTTTATTTATCGTCCCCTAGGTGTCTACGAGTTGATTGGATCTTCAAATTAGATCTATATTTCTCAGCTGTAGGGTTGTCTAGGACGGAGTTTTGATAAACGAATGTAAAATTTAAGTAATATAAGAACATACTTAGGGCTGATTTTCCAATCGCCGGATAACTTTTAAAAGGATATACGATTGATTACAAATAAAAATACAAAGTCATCATTTATTCATAAAGAAATAATAGAACTAAATGACATCCTGTCATCATCATCATCACCATCATAATCAGCCTGACTATTGATACACTACTGGACATGTACCGATGTGTTTTCTAATTTGAAATATCATAATAATATGTACGCATATTCGACGCTCTTACGGGAGGTAATATATTGTAACACCAGTGAAGAAATTCTTTCTTCCTTCTTATTTCTTTAGTGAAGAAAAAATACATTTTCGCCTTAAAATGGATAAGAATATCCATATTTTAATGCCCGTACACGATGTTTTTGACGTGATGAATCTTCGCCGGCTAATGTAGTTATGTAGCCCCAGCAAGGCAAGTAAGGATTTCAATTTAAATCCAGGCTGTCTGCATGGCGTCTGTATGTGTGTCGGAATGTGCGACGCCATCTTTAATTTTACATTGTCACAGTTGACTCAAGAGATAGCTAACTTCCGACAACCCTAAGAAATTGTATGAAAATGTGAGATAATTTTGTCCAGTAGACGCCCTGCGGCTGTTTAACAAGTATTTTAATATGAATTTAAATTGTAAATCGTGTTTATTTCCGTGGACATGTCACTTACACTGTTGTAGGACGGAACGGTCGGTGGTGGGTGGTCAAGACATCAAATGGCTGTTGTTTTTTTAAAATTATAAGTGTTTGATTATAATAATGTGAGTGTGTTAATGTCATGTTAATGTTTGGACGAACAAGAGTAAAATATAGCTCAGTTAACACATTAACCGCCATGGGGTGCCGATGGCCGTTGAATATTTGTCCTATTGTGTCTGGTTTCTTGGCAGTTAAATAAATAAAAATAACTGCGGAAGCCAACGAACCATTTAGGTAGTCATAAACGTTGTCTACATGGTGACGGATTATTAAATAAAAACTCCTCGTCTTCGATTATAACACTTTTATAATCACTCTTCAACATATTTTGTACTACTTGCTAGTGACTGCTTATATTTCAAACCCGCGCGCCGTCTCTATTCGCGTTTGGATATGCACTCACAATCGTCATGTCCATTCGGATATCCAGCCGAGAAAATGATTGAATGATTGTTGAAATAAATGCTTTTAAAAATAAATAAAGACATGACTTAGAAAATAATTTAACATCCTCTGTTAATAATATCACTTAAAATTATAAGAAAAATTGACATTGAAAAGAGTAAATGTCGAGTTTCTCGTCCGATCTTCTTGATAGAAGCTGCATTCCGAATCCGGTGGTAGTTTAATTTACTGTATACAATATTGACGATTTATAAGTGCTTGTCCAATTGTTCCAATAATACTTCATGGGTATGTAAGGAAGCGACCTATCATCTTTACGCTCCAAGCCAACCTCACCCGCACGTGGTGCATCCTGCCGCAAACGAGGCGCTGGCAAACAACTGGTGGCGATATAACCATCATAATTGAAGGCGTGGCTAAATACTACGAACCGATGAGTATGACGAGCAGCAGCGTCACTGGAGCGAGAAGCTATGTCCTGCGATCGCCAACCCGCCTGTCCAGGGTGGCGGTTATGGGTATCCTCCAGACATTTGCCCTAATTGGCGATCAACTGGAGAGGCAAATGTCCTGCAGTGGACTACAATAGACTGATGATAATGATAAATTCAAATAATGTATTTTTACTAGACAGATGAGATTAGACATTAAAAGTAACAACAAAATTATTAGAAACTTATATCTAAGTGCTTGTCTTATGCCTATATGAATAAAGAGATGTTTGATTTGATTTGAACAACTTGTAACCTCTATGAAACGTTCATTATCGTTTATGGGAAAACGGAATGGTGTGCGTGCGGTTTCATGCGTTCATAAAGCACGTTTAATAGACCGTAGTGGAATGTAGTGCACACCGTCGCATGGTATCCCAAGCCGGATTATAATAGCATCACCCATTGACTCATTGATCGTCGCCTAAACAAAATAGGACTGGCCAAGCGCTAGCCGAATTTCGTATGTGTAGGGTTCGCTATACTAAAGGAAAACGAGAAGTTGATTTTTATTCATACACACATAACAATAAATGTTGCAGTGATTTTATTTATTTATTTAAGGACAGCCAACAAAACAATCACTCAGTAACATGGTATTAACAATAGTTCCATTATTATAATTCCATTATAGTGCTAAAATGACGCCTTAATTAGAGGCTGCCACGGCATGCATAAATGGTTGAAATGTGTTGCCGCTGTGGCTGCGGCATTAGCCCTACGACTACACGTCTTGAGATCGAGATTCTCACTAATGCCACTGCCACAGAGGCAACACTGCCGCTAATACAACAGCGATGCCAACTTTGGGCTTAACTATTTATTAAAGTGGTACGAATAGTTGGTGATGGTGATGGATAAAGAATATAAATGATCACTTACCATCAGGTGACTTTCAGGCCCGTTTGCCCCCTCTACCATAAAAAAAATCTCAGCCCCATCTATCTCTACTCGGTCTAGGCAAAAAAGTCTTGAATAACGAGACTCTGCAGGTTCCACCACGGGCAGCTGAGCGAAAAGATGATGGGTACCTTCCGAACATCCCCGGGATAAGTCAATAGGCAAGGTGGTGGCAACGGCCTAATAATAATAAATAATAAATTCTTTATTTCAGATAAGCATCATAGTAAAGTTAAAAACAATAACTTATAGCCTAGTGTTAGTAAAACTTATTAAATTAAATTATGGTTTTTATAATTTTTTTAAATAACGGACAATAATAATTCTCCGCTACAGTAATCAGAATGCTGTTGTAACTGCCTCTCACTCTTTTCAGCAACGAAGCTGTCTTCTTGCGTATAATCGCATCATCGCATGAAATCCGTCCGTGCGGGCTTGCGCAAACATTTCCGAAGCACTACAGTATCTAGGCAGTCCCAACAGCATTCTAAAAGCATTATTATATTGGACGCGCAGTGCATCCAGCGACCTTTTGGAGTACCTGACCCACAGATTACCAGTGTACAGACTCTGGCAGTACGCCTTAAATAGGGTAATTTTGACTTCGTCTGTATATCGATTGATCGATGTACTAATGATTGATTACTTAATTTAGTTGATGCATTGACTTGGATTTCCATTAGTCGACAGAAAACTTCTATTCTGTGCTGCTACATAAAAAAATGCAGCCACAGGGAGAGATGGATTGTTGGTTTGTTTTGATTATACGTCACCGTACGAAGAAATTCAGGTAACGTACATAATAGGCTTGTTGCCATAAAAAATGTAATTAGTCCGTCTTTTAGATTGTTCAAATATAAAAGGTACATATTTTTTCTAATTGGACCAAAACTGACAAAGATGTAGCCCGTTAAAATACGCGGGACGTCAAAGAAAGGGAGATCTTTCGCCACTGAGTGACGTCAAAGACCCCCACTTCTACATTTTGATGCCTTGTATCTCTGTCATTTTTTGTTTGGGTGAAGAAAGGAAAATACGTGTCCAATATAATTTTAAAATCTAAAATACCGACTAAATATAATATGTGCTCGCGACTTCGTCCACGTGGAATAGTTATTTTTTCCCCGTTTTTTTATATTTTCCATTATTTCTTCGCTCCTAATAGCTGCGGCTTGATGTTTAGCCTAAAGCCTTCCTCGATAAATGGTCTATTCAACACAAAAAGAATTTTTTAATTCGGACCAGTAGTTCCTGAGATTAGCGCATTCAAACAAACAAACAAACTCTTCAGCTTTATAATATTAGTTAAGATTATGTTGACCCTGGAAACATCTCCATTTTTGTAATAGTCCTCCCGTTTTTATCTCTGGCCAAGGATCCCTATAAGCTGTCTGTCGTCATTACAATCTGTTCATGGAGACTTGCCAATCCGAGACTGAGTGACTGACACGCGATGATACGACTGGGCTGTTTGATATCTATAGCCTAAGTGGGGAACACTCATTTAAATAAAGTCTAATGTACCACGTAATGGTTGATTGAATAAATTAACCTGTCTTAAGCTTTTGCAAGAAGTCCATCATCATCATCATCACCATCATCATCAACAACAGCCTTTCGCAGTCCACTGCTGGACATAGGCCTCTCCAATGGTTCGCCACTTTGATCGATCTTGGACCTCTTGCTTCCAGCGCTTGCCAGTCCTCTTGCGCAGATCGTCACTCCACCTGGGCTGAGCGTCCTACACTACGTTTGCCGAGACGCGGTCTCCACCTCATTCATGCTTTTTTTTTTAACCCAAGACATGCCACGCTGGGCCACACATCGCCATCTAGCCCCAAACTAAGCCGAAGCTTGTACTATGGGTACTAGACAACTGATAAACTTACTTGAATACTTTTTTTTTGTAAATAAATACATATCTACTATATAAAAATAAGTCGGGTTTTCCTCCCTGACGCTATAACTCCAGAACGCACGAACCGATTTCCACGGTTTTGCATTCGTTAGAAAGGTCTCGGGCTTCGTGAGGTTTATAGCAAAGAAAATTAAGGAAAAAAAAATTCAACAGCGATCTGGTGGCGAAACGGAGTTCGCCGGGTTTGCTAGTTGTACATAGAAAACACCCAGACCAATATAAACAGACATGTTTATGAACACAAATGTTTGCACTGTGCGGGAATCGAACCCACGACTCTTGGCTCTGAAGGCAGAGGTCACTACCAAATGAGCCATCGAGCCAGTAAACTTTTTTTTTCATGTCTCAATGGTAGGTAGGTAAGCCAAAGTGGTCAAAGTGTGTTGTCGTGTCGGTCGACCTATTTGAACCCGGGACCCTGACACCTCTCGGTTACCACTACACCTACGAGGCAGTCAGGTCTATTTAACTAGTTAGTTAGAAATGGAAAGTGAAATACAGTTTTATTGCACTTCGCTATGTGCTCATAACTACTGCTAAATATAGCTGCTTAAGGTAGAACCAAGTAGATAAGCCCAAGGAATATAATGATCCATAATATAAAATCGGGTTTTGGTTCGTTACATTGAATCCTAGCTTGAACTACCTCGTTGAATATTAATTAAAATTGTGCTGTAAGCTTGCAGATCGTTTAGTTCAGACCGGGAACCGACTTTCAAACTCTATGCAAAAGAGAGATTTATCAAATTAGTTTCACATCAAAAAAGTTGGTATTAAGCCTAATTTTTGCGTATTGTGTAGTAGGTACATTACACTTCGTCTTATAGTTTTTCTCTATCACAATTTCCAGTACATGATTATACGATGGTCCGCTGACAGGCGACTAAATCCTACTTACTATTGACTGAAAACCCATGCTGGAAACTGATAAACTGATAAAAAAATGTCCCTTGGCCTTAGTCGACTCTTATACTCGTAACCCCAATGCCCCAATGGAAAGAGACGGGGCAATGATTTGCACTTTTTGACCGTCACCGCACGAATGTTAAGAGAGGTAGGGCATAGCGAATCTTCGCTCGAATTGAGCTGCCCGTCCGGGGAAGGACCTCCACCCTATAAAATACCGCAGCCAAATGACCTTCGGGTCGTGTTTCTGCTGGTGAGTAGGGTGTCCGGAGCTCGTGCTGTGAACCTTAACCCCCCGGTTAGGGTTGGGCCGGCATAGCAGTGGCAACTGACAGGTAACTGACCAGTTACTTGCCAGTTGTCACAGCGACTTGGGCCTCTCTTTCGCTTTCCATCAGGCGTAGGGAAGCCATTATGTCGAGCCACTATAAAGAAAAAAAAAAGAATGACGTTTTTATAGGTTAGTCCTCTGAGTACTCACGTCATTCGTGTCGGTGCGGCTTATACTTAGACGGTAATGCACGTAGTAGTGGAGTGGCAGCTGTCAGTATAATATATATCAGGATCATGGGTATATCCTCCAGATTTTTGTCCTAAGTGGCGAACAACTGGGGAGGCCTATGTCCAGCAGCGGACTGCAATAGGCTGATGATGATGAGATAAGTTAATCAGTGGTCTAGTACCGATGGTACAAGTTTCGGCTTAAATTTGGGACTAGGTGGCGCTGTGTAGCCAGGGTGGCATGTCTTGAGTAAGTTATTTTTTTCCTTATTTAGAACATCTAAAATCTCTGTTACAGTTATTGGCAAAAGCAAAACGAATAAGCTCCTCTTTCTAAGTTAGAAGCTTCGGAGCTTCCGTGGTTGCGAGTATGGAAATAAGTCGGCGGGAGTATGATTTGTGTTGAATATCACCAACTGTAGGTACACGTATTTAAGTTATGATTAGAAAACTCACTGATTGCGTTGTCGGCAACATTGGTATGTTATTCGTTAGGAATATATTAGCCACTATTTGTATTTGAAGGCGTATAATGATTGCTAAAAGATAATGAGATAGAAGAGTGAAATATAGGGCCACCCCATCTCATCCCGTGTTGGGTTATCCTCCAGATGTTTGCCCTAAGTGGCGAACAACTGGAGAGGCCTATGTCCAGCAGTGGACTGCAATAGGCTGATGATGAAACGTTTTTGTTTTGTGCAATGAAGAATATCTATCTATTTTGAGAAAGCAATACCAATAAAACCTACAGGGTAGCAAATTGTATTCAAGGAAAAATTGCAAAGAATCCAAAATGGCGCAGTTGTCCCAACAAGTGTCGATTGATATCGGCAACGCTATCATTTGCGCCGCTTATAAAACCAACAACGGGAGATGGACGCGTTTTTAACGAGACGAGCCTCATGGAATATTCATGTGGGCGCCATTGAAGGATGTGCGTAATCACGATTATGCATAAACGAGACGGGCGCATAGGGATGGCGATCGGACTGTCACCCTGTACTTGTTGTTAGACAAGTCCGGTTTTCTGTATATCACAGGCTATGCAATATGTCATTACAATTTCTACTTCATCGTCATTTCAATTTTATAATAGAGTACTGTACTACGGGGATGTAAGGGAGCGACCCAACATCTTTTCGCTCTAAGCCAACCTCACCTGCCCGTGGTGCATCCTGCCGAATAACGAACGAGGCGCTGGCTACCGACTGGTGGCGGTATAACCATCACAATTGAAGGCGTAGCTAAATACCACAGACGGATGACGGGCAGCAGCGTCACCGGAGCGAGAAGCTACGTCCTGCGATCGCCAACCCGCCTGCCCAGCGTGGCGATTATGGGTGTATCCTCCAGATGTTGGCCCTAAGTGGCGAACAACTGGAGAGGCCTATGTCCAGCAGTGGACTGCAATAGGCTGATGATGATGATGATGAATAGAGTACTAGCAAACCCGGCGAACTCCGTTTCGCCACCAGATGGCTGTAAATTTTTTTTTCCTTAATTTTCTTTGCTATAAACCTCACGGAGCCAGAGACCTTTCTAACGAATGCAAAACCGTGGAAATCGGTTCGTGCGTTCTGGTGTTATAGCGTCAGGGAGGAAAACCCGACTTATTTTTATAAGATAGGGTATTGGATAAAAAATTTTGTGGGTGTCATAGAAGACGACTAAGAGAATACGTACCTGTCGTACGAATACGCTCAAGAGAATTTACCTGGCTATAAATAACTGAGATCACCAACCCACCTGCCAAGCGTGGTGACTATGGCAAAGCCCCCCAAATGACATTTGTCATCGGAGGAACCGTGTGTCCAGCAGTGGACGTTTGCAGGCTGATGATCATGATGTCATAGTTTTCTCATCATCATCATCAGCCCACATCAGTCTACTGCTGGACATAGGCCTCCCAATGCTCGCCACTTTATAGTTTTTTAAGCATCCATAATATTGAAAGGGCTGGTTATTTTAATTGATTCAATGCAACAAGCATTGTATTCAATTTAAAACTTGCCTCTCTCAAGTTCTCGCTTGCATTCGCTTAAGTAAGATACTTATTGTATTTCAGCCTCAGCTTATGTTGGGATGGGATGATTCCTACGGACACTGTTTTAAGGAGAGAAGCTACCGGACGATGGATCGTTCAAATTTTAAATGCAAATTTCTATGTCAACACCTAGAAGTAAGCACGACCAACATAAGCCACACACACAACAGACTGACACGTGTCTCTAGTTAGCTTTCAAATCGGCCGCATTTACGTCACCAACGGATTCCCGTCTAACAAATCCATGATTTACCGACCCCGTTCGCTATAAGTCTATCCATTCCTTCCTATTTTCGCAACCGTACCTAATGATCAAACCAAACATGTACAAGACATTGAAAATAAGACCTTTATGCAAACGTTTACCAATTTTCTAGTATAATGAGCTTAAAGTTGGACTAACCCTGTATAATGGATGCAGAATAATAATGACATTTACATCGGTTTCCATTTTGCCAATAATATGCATAGTTTAATTAGTACAATAGTTTTACGACTTTAGAACCAATAGAGATTTAGGAGAACAAGGGTGAGCCTTTAGTATCCAATTTGCAACACATAAATTTAATTATAGTCCTAATCATAACATGATAATTTACTTAATATCGGAAAGTGTGTTTGTTGCGCTTTCACGACTCAACTGCTAAGCGATCTTTATGAAAGCCAGTAGGTACTTTTTATATGTATAGATTCTTTAATTTAAGTTTGATTTGTCTTCTTTTAGGAATGGAGTTCAAAACTCTAGTGAGTAGAGTTGCTACTGATTGCACCAGCTGGTCATTTAAATGAAAAATCTACTGACTTTAAAGTAATCATCATCATCATCAGTCCACTGCTGGACATAGGCGTCTCCTGGTGTTCGTCACTTTGCGCAAACACCTGGCGATTATGGGTATAAACCCATAATCGCCACGCTGGGTAGGCGGGTTGGCGATCACAGGGCGAAGCTTCCCGCTCCAGTAACGCTGCTGCCCGTCATCGGTCTGTAGTATTTAGCTACGCCTTCAATTGTGATGGTTATACCGCCACCGTTCGGTTGCCAGCGCCTCGTTTATTATTCGGCAGGATGCACCACGGGCAGGTGAGGTTAGCTTGGAGCGAAAAGATGATAGCCCGCTCTCTTACATCCCACAACTTTATAATGCTTTCGAATATTTTTCCATCTCATGATGATGATATCATGAGACAGAATCTTCAGTGTCGCCCATATACGCCTGATCCGCGATCGAGCGAGTGTCGAGCTGTCGTCCCCTATGAGAGAACACATAATGCACCTGTTTTTGCGTACACTTGTGCCCTATAAAGTCTCCTGTGGCTACCTCTCCTTGAAAATGAGCTGCTCTTTCTGGGATTTGATTAAAGACTTTAATCCACAGAATTACGGTACCTTTTGTCATACCAATTTCATGTGACACGTAGAGTCGGATGCGTGTATGACAGTGTTATTTATGAATGCAAATTAGAATAACAGATGGTGTATTAGTGGAAGTTATCGCTCTGTCCGTAGATAAAGTGGTTGGTCATCTTTATAGTTCGGCGTTTAATTAATGTTTCTTAGCTGGTGTAACGGCTTAATTAAATTGTGCTTATGGTATGTTATCGGCGATCTTTTGGTAGCTTTCACATCCTGTGGTGGCTTACCAGTTTCAAGCATTTATTTTATTGTATTGCAAGGCTTTCTTTGTCTGAACTGTAGAGTTGTTACGGAATAGGTTACAACGGTTTTTTTATAATAGTATTATAAAAAACTATACTAT
>CM062092.1:1936042-2036880 GCA_031163375.1 Conogethes punctiferalis | reverse complement strand
AAACTAGTGACATTTCGCGCACGCCTCTGATTCTCTTATATTTGATGCACAAGCTCCTAGGAACGGAATTTAGGTAACTGCGTTCCGGTGGAGCCTTTCATATGTTCCATTTCCGTGAATACTATGTTTAAAGGGACATTTTTATATCCTGACTGAGCATTTTGTTATCATTGTTGAATTTAGGTTGAAGAAGAAGGCAAGAAGTACGTAGGAGATATTATAATGTGTGCCGTAATATGGAATCGACAATATCACATACATTGACTAGATTGGAAAGTAATTAACTTAAGTTGAGATACGAACAACTGGAGAGGCCTGTGTCCAGCAGTGGACTGTAATAGGCTGATGATGATGATGATAGGCGACTTACAATCACTTTGATTAATGACACAGTTGAATGTAACAGGAAATTACAATGTGTTAACTTTATCTATAGGTAAATGCACTACGAGTATACTGCAGCCAGTAAATATATTTTTTTAGTTATTCTAGTTACAGTCTTTACCCCGAAACATAATATTTGAACACACTAGACGTTTCGTAACATTTCATCGTAAGTTGTTTGTGACCGTGTCTGAAGTAACCAAACCCACATTTCGCGTAACATTCCCTGTTACAACACGTATGCCGCTCCGTCGTCATTACAAATGCGAACCCACCTTCACTGGAAACCACGTAGTATAGTTGTTAATATCTACATATTGTAGTACCTCCGTTAGGAACATACATCAGAACTTCTAATCCAAACGCTCATCAGTAAATCCGGTGAAATTACATAATAAACAACACAAACCGCATCTACGGACGTCCGTTTGAGAGCGGGCCGCGTACGCACCGCGCACAAATGAATATTAGCCGGGTTTACACCGGACGGACCGGAGGGGATGTAAGGGAGCGGCCTATCATCTTTTCGCTCCAAGCCAACCTCACCTGCCCGTGATGCATCCTGTCGAATAACAGACGAGGCTCTGGCAACCGACTGGTCCGCAACGCGCGTGTGATACCCCTGATATTGCAGGCGTCCGTACCGTAGACTTGTTTGCAACCTTATTGGTTTTTTTACAATGGCTCAACATAATGGCTTCCCTACGCCTGATGTTAAGTGTACACTACGTACGTACGTACACTCAGGCTGTGGAATGAGCTCCCAGCCGAGGCTCTCCCCCGAGACTACAGTATGGGGTCCTTCAAAAAGGTTGTGAAGAGGTTTTTAAAGGGTCGGCAACGCACCTGTGATACTCCTGGTGTTGTTGCAAGTGTCCATAGGCTACGGTAACCGCTCAACATCAGGCGGGCCGTAAGCTTGTTTGCCACCCTAGTGGTATAAAAAAAAAGTGAAAGAGAAGCCCAAGTCGCTATGACAACGGGAAAGTAACTAGTCAGTTATCGCCGTCTCATGTCGGGTCGTCCGGTGTAGAGCCGGCTATTCGGCAGCGGGTGGAGTGCCGAACTCGGCCGCACCGCGCTGGGGGCTGCCGGATGGGCTTTCGAACGGGCTTTTTTGAGAAAGTTTACAGCAGAAATGTGGTGGAAAATTTGTTTGCCCCAATTTGGGTGCGCGAATTTGAAGTGTATGGAATTGTTTGTTTTGGTGATGAGAGATATGAGGCAGTGAATGTGTTTGGTGGGGTTTTTTGAGCATTCTATTTTGAGTTAAATTAGTACACGAAATAAGCATTTTCACATTCTTTTTTTAAATTATTCCATTAGGAAATGACTGTGACTCCAAAAAGACAGCTAAGGCGTGATATTTGTGAACTATCACATAGTATAATCCAGTGTTCCGTGTTCGTGTGAAGTGTACGTGGTACTTAATACTTCCATGGTGTGAAGACCGGATTTAATGAATAGCACAATCCCACCCCATCTCATTCCATCGTAGAAAGCTTAAGGAATATCACATGTTGAAAGCAGCAACATGACGAGCTTCTTGCCGGTGTCTTCTCGGTAGAATGCTTCTTTCCGAACCGGTCGCAGCTTGTAGCTTTAACGATTAATAAGTGTTTTTTTAATAACCTATACAAATAAAGATTATTTTGACTTTGATCAGGAAACATGCAGTTGCGTTTACCCGGGTGGCCTGGGTGTTTACCTGGGGATAAAACCTACTGCGGACACCACCCCGCCAGTCAACTGAAGCAAATCACCCAAATGATGCTTTTATTGCTTAAATCATGACGTCGCAATATTTTTATACATATCTGGCACATTTTTTATCTTGCAACTTCGAATAGAAATAGAGACCTGTAAATAGTGCACATAGTTTGACCCATTTAGTTATTTAACGAAGCGAAAGTACAGACTACTCTTTGCACGGGCAGGACGTCCGCTCACAAAAACTGTTCGCATCGCACACAAATGAATGACTCGTGTGTTGCCAAACGAATTTCGTCGAACAAAGTTCGGCTCCGACAAACCGCACGGGAAGCCTTTTGTACGTAGGTCTACAAGTCTCTCTGTGCTTTTGAAATGCAGAAGGATGTTTAAACGATTCATCGCAAAGAAAAAATTTATAAACTTTAAGACGTGGCATGTTCTGTTCATCACGCCACGTGATGCTAATATTCCATTATACTTTAAACCTAATCATATCATTTATTTGTGGAACATAGGTAGAACATACATAAGTTGGTACATTTATTTATAGCATCACTATGTTTTGCCGTAAATAGGCATACAAATATTAATTAAAATAGTTTAATTACTAATACATACATTATGATTATTAAAAATTAAAGACCAATTTATGTATCATAATTAAATAGATTGCAGTCAAATTTAAATATGATGAGTTCGATTATTTAGTTGTCAAAAGTCAAATTAAATAATTATTAAGATTTTTTTAAGCAGGTCTCACTTCGAAGTTCTGCTATTAAAAACTAAAAAGCGATAAATAACGTAAGTAATTCTATCCTTAATACATAATTATTTAAATACTAGCTTTTGCCCGCGACTTCGTCCGCGTGATTAGACTTTTACATTCAAAAGTTTTTTCCCAATAACTCCCGGTCCCGTTGGAATTTTGCAATATCGCGTTGCAAGTAATCTTTACGTTCATTAAGGTACCTTGCATGCCAAATTTCAATCATCTATCTTAACGCGATTTAGATTTTTCATACAAAAGGTTTTCCCGCTAACTTCTGATCCCGTGGGAAGTTTGCAATATCCTGTTGCAACTGAAAATCTATAAGGTACCTGCATGCCTAATTTCAAGATTTTCCCGCTAATAGGGAATATGAATGACTTTTTTTATAAATTTAAAAGATCAAACATCTCATCTTTTATCTTTTCGTAGATCGTAGAATTTTTAAACTATCTTTTCTATTAAGCGTGTTATAAAGCGTAAAAATTATTGCTTAGACAGAGAGATCCGACGTGGCGGATGACGTCACGTACCGTGCGCGCCATACAAACTCCATAGAAAAATCTGTTTTCGTGAGAGAGACGGATATATTAATTTTCAACGACTCTATCTCGCCCATTTTTCAGCCAATTTTGATTTTGTTTTCACTGTTCATAGTATATTTTTATCTATTTTACGATAAATACATGTAACTATTTCTCATGCATTTCCCTATTCTCGATCCCGTGGGAATTTCGGGAATTCCTTTCTTAGTGCACCTCTACGGTACCTAAGCTACGTCCCTTCTAAATTTCAAGTGCCTAAGTTTAGCCGTTTAGGCTGTACGTTGATATGTCAGTCAGTGAGTTTCTTTTCTCCTTTTATATATTTAATTTGACCGGTAACGCCATTTATTGAAAGGAATTAGTAGTTTTGGGCTATTTTATTTCTCGGCCTTTCTTTTCCTATTTTATCCCATAAAGGTTCGATTTAAAATTTTGAAATTTTATCCCTTTCGGAGTGGAATTTATCAAAACCCTTTCTTGGCAATATCTACCACGTCATGGTATAGCTTTGTGACATAAAGGGTTGATTTAAAATTTTGAAATTTTATCCCTTTCGGAGTGGAATTCATCAAAACCCTTTCTTGGCAATATCTACCACGTCATGGTATAGTTTTGTGAATGCAAAGTCTCAGCTCGTTCGAGTTTAAAATTGACAAAGTTTCATACAAACTTTCATCCCCTATTTTATGCCCTTGGGGCTCGAAATGATCAAAGTTCTTTTAAGCGGACACTTAAACGTCATAGTAGCTTTATTCATGCAAATTCTTAGCCCAATCGGCTTAAAATTGACAAAGTTTTGTACAAACTTTCATCCCCTATTTTATCCCCTTGAGGGTAGAAATGATCAAAACCCTTTTTTAGTGGATGCTTACGTCATAGTAGCTTTATACATGCAAAGTCTTAGTAATTGGCTGAAAATTGACAAAATTTAATACAAACTTTCATCCCCTATTTTATCCCCTTGGGGGTAGAAATGATCAAACCCCTTTTTTAGCGGATACCTATGTCGTAGTAGCTTTTCCCATGCAAAGTCTTAGCCCAATCAGCTTAAAATTGACAAAGTTTTATACAAACTTTCATCCCCTATTTTATCCCCTTGGGGGTGGAATTGATCAAAATCCTTTCTTAACGGACGCCTACGTCATTACATCTACCTGTATGCCAAATTTCAGCCCGATCGGTCCAGTAGTTTGGGCTGTGCGTTGATAGATCACTATGTCAGTCAGTCAGTCAGTCAGTCAGTCAGTCAGTCAGTCACCTTTGAGTTTTATATATTTAGATTACAATTATCACTTATTTTTGAAGTCGGTGCCAGCCTCTAGGTACCTAACGTAGACTGTTGTTGTATGACGCGCGCGGCCGGCAAATCCCCACGACAATTATACTTAGACTAGCTGTGCTCGCGACTTCGTCCGCGTGGAATAATTATTTTTTCCCCGTTTTTTTTTTACATTTTCCATTATTTCTTAGCTCCTAATAGTTGCAGCGTGATGTTATATAGCCTATAGCCTTCCTCGATAAATGCTCTATTCAACACAAAAAGAATTTTTCAATTCGGACCAGTAGTTCCTGAGATTAGCGCGTTCAAACAAACAAACAAACAAACAAACAAACAAACTCTTCAGCTTTATAATATTAGTACTTAGATATGTACATTTATTTGTTTGGCTGGCACCGACTTCAAAAATAAGTGATAATTGTAATATTTAAATAATTATGTATTAAGGATAGAATTACTTACGTTATTTATCGCTTTTTAGTTTTGGTCGTTTGTGTTTTTTTTTTGAAGTCGGTTTAATTTTTTTTTTAAATAATTTTATTTCTCTATTTTTAGTTGCGTTAATGTGCTGTGACCTTGAATAAGGGCTAATTAATGTCCTTAAGAGTTTTACTTAGGAATGAAAAATTTTGTTTTAAGTCAAGTGAAGACTTTGCGATCTAGAATCAAGCAAATCACTTACCAAATCACCTGCCCTATTAGCCCTGCATAAGTACATACTACTACCTAGTTTCTATCGACCAATGTCAGTACTGTTCCCTAACTCCTAACCGTTAAGGAGTTCTGTGGCTTCATCATCAGCACCAGATGTTGACGCCCGGAAGCATATACCTGAGTAGAATATGATATCGTAACAAAAACACCATATGAGCATACAATTTTCGGTTGTTGCCCTCAAATTCTCCAGGATCCCATCATCAGATCCTGACTTGGTGATAATGGGACCACCTCGGAAGTGTCCTCTGTCGAACAAAAAAAAAATTTTTGAAATCTATCCATAATTGACGGTATAATCGGTGAACAAACATAAAAAAAAAAAAAAAAAATATTATACATACAGACGAATTGAGAACCTCCTCCTTTTTTCGAAGTCGGTTAAAGAGTTTGACGTTCAAAGATACTTAATAATCACGAACCTACTGGCAGAAATAAATTATTTTATTTTATAGCTGGAAGTTTGCCATCTGTTTAAATATTACCTACTTACTTATCTCATCCTACTCATCCCTTATCTCATCTCATTAAATTTAAGATAAAAGATACACTAATCCTAATTTCCGAATGACGAAATTAATAAACCACACTCCAACTCCCTCTAACAAAGATCCCATGCTCAATATTCCACATGTAAAAAGCACGCCATATTTCACCATCACCATAAATCTGAACCAATTAGATTATATCACCATTACACGATACACAGCACAATACACTAAGTCTATACAAATTGCTTCAAATTTATCCTAAAGCTGGATGCTGTGTGCGTATTCCGCCGGCGTCTGAGAGATAGGTTTCTTTTATAAATTGCATCGTGTGTAGTACATAGGTACGCTATTTGTCCGGCTAAGTCTCCCTAAATCAAACAACAAGCTGAGGGTAAATCTCGGCTCTGATATAGTGTGGTGTAAGCTATAAGATATCTTCTATCTTAACTAATAATATAAAGCTGAAGATTTTGTTTGTTTGTTTGAACGCGCTAATCTCAGGAACTACTGGTCCGAATTGAAAAATTATTTTTGTGTTGAATAGACCATTTATCGAAGAAGGCTTTAGGCTATATAACATCACGCTGCAACTATTAGGAGCGAAGAAATAATGGAAAATGTAAAAAAAAAGGGGAAAAAATAACTATTCCACGCGGACGAAATCGCGAGCACAGCTAGTACTTATAATAAATCTGTTGAGAAGTCAATTCTGTACATGAAATATATTTTCAAAATAACTATCAGGGGGTGATTAGTGATCGATACTGATGCTAAAAATGCAATCAGTAAAATTTTTGTCTGTCTATCTGTCTGTATGTTCGTTATATAAACAAAAACTACTGGACGGATTTTAACGAAGCTTGGTACAGATTATACGCTACAATCAATAGGAGCAGAACAGTGAAGGGAAATGTTGGGAAAACGGGAGAAATTTTTATCTGTATGTTTGAACGCGCATCACGCGAAAACTACTGCATGGAATGCGGTTTTCACCAATGTATTGCTAGAGGTCTACCATAAAATTTAGGTACCATATTATGGAATCGATATCCACGCGAGCGACGCCGCCGGCACAGCTAGTTTTATATAAAATTACTCCCCTTTCGATTTCACATTATCACCTTTTATTTCAAGATTATCAGAAGCCTACCAACGTCGTAGATCCGTCATAGGCCTCTCCCAATGACAAATG
Organism: Conogethes punctiferalis; assembly: GCA_031163375.1. NCBI lineage: Eukaryota > Metazoa > Arthropoda > Insecta > Lepidoptera > Crambidae > Conogethes > Conogethes punctiferalis. Next base: position 2,029,796 of record CM062092.1, on the reverse strand, counting down.
TCATTTGGTAGGATTTGCTTCATTCACCACGCCTGGCAGTTGGGTTGGTGACCGCAGTATTTGTACATAGGTAAACGTTGTTGCCGTTTTCCTGATATTCCCTTAAAAGTCTTCGACGATACCCATGTGTCCGCGTCACCATCATCATCATCAGCCACTAGTGGACATAGGCCTCTCCTTCTCGATCCAGTGACGCTGCTGCCCGTCTTCGGCCTATGGTATTAAGCTACGCCTTCAATCGTGTTGGTTATACCGCCATCAGTCGGTTGCCAGCGCTTCGTTCGCTATTCGGCAGGTAGCACCAAGGGCAGGTGAGGTTGGTTTGGAGCGAAAAGATGACAGGTCGATCCCTTATATCCCACACTTTGTAAATTCGCCCTTCGCTTAAACCTCGCGCTGCACCAGCGCCGCCGTATCCGCAACTAACAAGGCATTAGTGCCGGAGTGGCCGATCTCACTTGCACTATTTATACCCTTTTAAATCCCGCTACGACGGTCACTGCAGCGAAATATTGTCCGTCGCGAGGAATACAGAATTGGCTGCGTAATACAAGTGGGACGCTTATGAAAATATGATCTTGTGTTTATTGCTTGAAACTGGGGATCTGTGAGATAGTGTTGAATTAGCTGTTCCGGAGAGTAACGGTTTAACACGTAATTTTTTTTGAAGTAGCTCGACATAATGGCTTCCCTACGCCTGATGGAAAGCGAAAGAGAAGCCCACGTCGCTGTGACAACGGGCAAGTAACTGGTCAGTTACCTTTCAGTTGCCGCCGCTATGCCGGCCCAACCCTAACCCCCCACGAGCTCCCGAAACCCTACTCATTGGCAGAAACACGACCCGAGGTCATTAAAATTTGGCTGCGGTATTCCATTGGGTGAAAATTTCATGTGCATTTAAAACTGCGGTTCGGGACCACTTTTTTAATCTAAATAACTACGATGATAACTAAGTCGGCCTTGTTATCGTCATCGGGTTGTTGGGGGAGCGGACGGCTCTCACCCCTAGAGTCACCAAGGTGGTCGCGAAACCTTACTCGGGGGGTCGCAGGCAAAACGAAAAATAACGACCCATTTTTCCTGTAAGTGTTCCGTGCGGTGACAAAAACTAATACAAATCATCTCCTCTACCCAACTGGTTATAAATTTAGTAAATTCGTGAAACATCATTCATTAATTCATTCAAACTTTAAGAGCTTGCTCTTATTGGTGGAGCAATATTCATTTCTGGACTCTGTCAACGCCTTCAACGTTCAAATACGTCATGACATTAACTTTTTCCATCAACTCTATATAATGCGTATATGTCCGTCTTGGCGTTCCTCTTATTGGAACATCAATTCACGTAAATTATTTTCGTAGTGATTTCTGTTGTAAGTTTCGTGATTGTGGTCTGATCAGATAAAACGTCCCCAACTTCTGAGTGGCATCGCGATCACCGACAATCTGCAAAGTTGGACGATTATAGCATCCAACATTTCAATAGCACATACTTATCCTGTCTTCAACACAGGCCTACCTGGTTGGTTATATTGATTAATGCTCCACACAGCTACGTCACCAAACTATTCGCTGTACACGCCGCGCAGATTGGACGCCGCGATACGCTATCGGCTTCCGACCGCGGCTCGCGACACGCTAAGTATGTGTGAAGTATTAATGCCTGCATAATACGACCGCTTTGAATATTCGACTTGGCTTGTAATTCATTTGGTTACGTAGCTTGTATACAAGATGGCTGGCAAGGGAAATGTGAGAAGCTTTCAATATATATAAATAAATAAATAAATATCAGACAACATCACATACATTGCTCTAATCCCAAAGTAAGTAGCTTAAGCACTTGTGTTATGGGTATCAGAACGACGAAGGTACCACAAATAAATACTTAAATACAAATAATATAAACACCCAGACACGGTACAAACACAAGTGTCCATCACACGAATGTTTGTCCCGGGTGGGAATCGAACCCAGTCAGGAGGCAGGGGTCGCTACCAATTGAGCCACCGAGCCAGTCAGTATATTGAAAGCTTCTCACATTTATATTTACTATTAGAATATTTGGAGAAGCCTAAACTATGTATGTGCATAAGTGAACTGTGTGAGCCTGATGATGAAGCATTGGGAACATGCTATGTTCCTATCGGCGTACTATATGTTATCATCATATGAAACACTTTATGAATCGATCGCATCATGCCTACTTAGTTAGTGTAACGTGGATTAATGACATGTTTAAGCATCTGGGATTATTAAAAGATTACCTCATTTTAAGAGAGGTAGGGCATAGCGAATCTTCGCTTAAATTGAGCTGCCCGTCCGGGGAAGGACCTCCTCCCTATAGAATACCGCAGTCAAATGACCTCTGGGTCGTGTTTCTGCCGGTGAGTAGGGTTTCCGGAGCTTGTAGGGGGTTAGTGTTGGGCCGGCATGGCAGTGGCAACTGACAGGTAACTAACCAGTTACTTGCCAGTGGTCACAGCGACCAGGGCTTCTCTTTCGCTTTTCATCAGGCGAAGGGAAGCCATTAAGTCGAGCTACTATAAAAAAAAACTGAAATACCCGAAGCAGACCGAGAGCCGGTCGCTAGTCTAATATACCTATGGTTAAAATCGTCCACAATCTTTGCCACGTATAGGGTTAAAACTATTATAATATATTTTTAAAACTATCCCATCGGCACTTACAAGCACCGCTTCAACATTTACGACCTTCCGACTTAATACAGAGCCGCACTCGATCTGACGCGAAATACGAGCCGGGGATACAACCACTCTCCAATATTCAATTTATTTTCTAACTACCACTTGGGTACAGTCGCCGTCAGATCTTGTTCTCGTGTCGGTTGCAATATACCTTGTCTATTCGATAATTTTCATTGAACAGCTCACGACTATGAAGTACCGTTATTTAAATCTATCACTTGTCGGTAGCCACCGCTATGCCGGCTTGAAAGCTCGGGCTATACACAGAATGATCTCAATACGAGATTGAAGCCACTTTACAGGTGTTTCACAGATTTGAAATAAAATATTACGTCCTCTAAACACTCGCTGCTTTTTACACTTTTATGAAAGACAAAAAGATCAATGTTTTGAAAATGTTTTTACAATACTTTATTTTATTTGTTATGGAGCTGTTTAGAAAAAACAATATATTATTATTTCCTGAAGAAATGAAGAAATATTGTTTAACATCTTAATATAATAAACGGTGTAAGAATTATTTTTATTAAAAAGCTTTTATTTAATTTGTTTGTGCTTGTCTTAAAGTATAATAATGGACAACTAAACATTTATTTTTATTTCAAAATAATATGACAAATAGATATTTCTCAATAATAATATTATTCTTAACTTTGATTCAAATATTATTGGTCAACATGCATTGCTCGTTAAGTGTAGGTACTTTAAATTTATTTTGAAGTACATTTAAATTTCTTCACTACGCCTCTTTAATACCCGACGCTAACTGTACTAGTAAAACGATTCAGTTCCGCAGTACAACGTCTTACCTCAACGAAATATATCTCAACGAACCAGTAGCGGGCATTTCTATTAGCTATTCTACTGCTCTGTGGCCAAGAGTGTAGGTTGCAGAGTAAGTGTGACCAAGAACCCTCGAGGGACGTCCGTTGATTGAAAAAGAAAACAGCTTCCTCGCTGTCCGATTGATTCTTTGTACTCGCCCGTCTTGTATATCTTGTCTTAGGGAAGCCGGGAGCGGGGCCGGAGAATAATGGTGTTTTGTTTAAGCACAAGGGATAGAAGATATTCTTTATTGCACACCAAACTGTTGACTTAAAAACTAGACAAAAGAATAAAATTTAGGTTATTGGTACCTAGGCGGCCTTATCGCTGAAAGCGATCTCTTCCAGACAACCTTTGGGTCGAGGCTAATTAAAAGAATGGGTAAAAGGTTAATTGACATATTAAAACTAATAAAGCGATAGATAAATCTGATGATAAAAGATCTCTAACCCTAGATTACTAACCTTATTTTACAACGCTTATTACTAACCTTCGTCGTTTCGACTACGCCGTATAAAAGGGAGGCTTCTAAGGGTTTATGGAATGAAATATTTATATGTGTTTTAAGTATTTATTTCAATAACCATTTGTCAACATGCTTACACCTTTTTTAATTACTAAAATCACATTTTTATTACTTTGACAGTCTTTTAATTGAGATCAGAGTTTATACTCCTTTGAATATTTTTGTTTTTTAAATACTTAAATCTTATTAACTAAAAAAAAACAAAGACTTGAAAAAATATTAAAATATTAAAATTAAGCAATAAAATCAACAAAAAAAAGAAACGGTTTAGAAAAAAACTAAGAATTAATACATTTGTGACAAATGTCAAGTTTGTGTTCACGACTCATGGTGGGTCGAACGGCGTACACAGGGCCCCTACACAAAAAACACACCCGTACGCCGCGCGAGCTGTGGGTCGACTGAGATTAGCTGGAATCTGAAATGCGTACGACGACGCACTCAAAATTTATACCGCTTTTTTTGAGTCCGCGTCTTCGTTTTGACGAAGGTTAGTGATCTAGGGCTAATATATTTTCTATCTATAAATACGAGTATAGTCTATGTTACTCACGGTAATTGTAGCTTTCCAATGCTGCCAAGTGTGGTGACTGAGGCAAATCCCTCCAAATGACAATTGTAATTAATGATGATGCTGGCTCAAGCTTTGGCTTAGTTTGGAAGTAGATGGCTGAGTGGCCTAGTGTCATAGTGGCCATGAAACTCCTGATTTTGTAAACTTCAGTCCCTATTGGACATAGGCCTCTCCCAATGTTCGCCACTTTGATCGATCCTGGGCCTCTCGCATCCAGCATTTGCCAGCCGTCCTGCGCAAATCGTCACTCCTCCTGGCCTGAGGGCGTCTCACATTACGTTTGCCGAGACATGGCCTCCACTCCAGAACTCGTTAATATGGCATATTTTTTATTATAATACTAGCAAACTAGCTTCGAGTATTTATAAAACATATTATTATTTGTACTCTAAAATTCATATAATATGTAAGAATTAATGTATAAGCTATAAGAAATATTTGATTATTAATTTTAATTTGATATATTTATTTATTTATTATATATAGGGATGTAAGGGAACGACCTATCACCTTTTCGCTCCAAGCCATCCTCACCTGCCCGTGGTGCATCCTGCCGAACAACAAACGAGGCTCTGGCAAACCGACTGGTGGCGGTATAACCATCACGATAGAAGGCGCAGCTAAATATCACAGACCGATGACGGGCAGCAGCGTCACCGGAGCAAGAAGCTACGCTCTGCGATCGCCAACCCGCCTGCCCAGCGTGGCGATTATGGGTAAATCCTCCAGATGTTTGCCCTAACTAGCAAACAACTGGAGAGGCCTATGTCCAGCAGTGGACTGCAATAGGCTGATGATGATGATGATATTTATTTATTTATTTAATCTTTATTACACGTAGAAGGTACAAATGGCGGACTTGATGCCGTGTGGCATTCTCTACCAGTCAACCATTGGGCGTGCCAGAAATCTATAATGTGGTGCGGTAATTCGTATTCAAACAACTGCTGTAGTAGTAATGACTATAATCTTAACTAATATTATAAAGCTGCAGAGTTTGTTTGTTTGTTTGAACGCGCTAATCTCAGGAACTACTGATCCGAATTGAAAAATTCTTTTTGTGTTGAATAGACCATTTATCGAGGAAGGCTTTAGGTAAGGTATATAACATCACGCTGCAACTATTAGGAGCGAAGAAATAATGGAAAATGTAAAAAAAACGGGGGAAAAATAACTATTCCACGCGGACGAAGTCGCGAGCACAGCTAGTAACTAGATATAAACAAATTTTCTCATGAAAGTTTAAAAGCATTGTAATAAATTCCATTAAGCGTGAAACAAAACAAAATAAGGCTTACTCGTATATTCATGAATCAATAATCAACACAATTTCGCTTAATAATTTAATTGCTAGAATTCAATCGAATAAATTAACAGAATATTTTATTCATATGTTTATAATTACTCTTTGCATACTCGATATTTCAATATTGTTTTATTGTTATTTACAGAATCCTGTTTTGAAAATGATATTAGTATTTTTGGTCTCCCAAGGAATTAAATTGGTTTTTTTATTACTTACAGATGATGGCCGACAACGAACGAAGCCAGGTCAGTAGTAGATAGTTTTCGCTACTATTTATAAGTTCAATGATCATTTTTGCTTTATTTTCGCCCGATGATAAGCGATATCATAGTCTACGATGGGACGCGATCATTCAGCAAAATTGGTTCGTACTCGCTTTGAACATCGGAAGATTATTTATTTAAGATCTTTCCCTTGGGGAAAAAGGAGCCCGGCAAATAGTTCTATCATCATCATCATCATCAGCCTATTGCAGTCCACTGCTGGACGTAGCTTCTCGCTCCGGCGACGCTGCTGCCCATCATCGGCCTGTGGTATTTAGCTACGCCTTCCATCGTGATGGTTATACCGCCACCAGTCGGTTTGCCAGCGCCTCGTTTGTTTTTCGGCAGGATGCACCACGGGCAGGTGAGGATGGCTTGGAGCGAAAAGGTGATATGACGCTCCCTTACATCCCATAATAGTTCTATAGTTTGGCGGTTTGCACTGTGAAGTTAGAGGCGAAACGTGCTGTGCGAGACTTTGGAACTTGCACCTAACAACGGTGATAAAAAGAGCGGGGATAAAAATTACGTAATTACGTCGGACTCCCCAACATATAAATAAATAATAATTCGTAAACACTAATGAACCCTTTTCAACACAGCTTATTTATATTATAAAAGCAATTATTTATCAATGATTACAATGGAAAATAATTATTTTTGACCATTATAAACAATTTTAGACTGAAATCACCTACCTATAAACTTTAATTCGCAGTGACCTACTCGTATTACTTAATGAACAAAGAGAACTTACATTTTATTATGTTCAAACGATTTCAATCAGAGTTCATTTTTATTCACGACCTAGTTCGCTATAAAATTTAATTTATTTTAGACGTAAACCGTTCGGATCCACTGAATTACAATCTGAAATGATCGAATCTCAAGTAGGTACTACGTTCTTTTTAAACAAAATTCAGATAAGAAACTTTAAATCAAGATTTGCTCTTAGTTATAATTCTATCTAGTCTCAATTTTAGAAATTAATTGTGATTTCAATTCATTCAAAATGAATATCTCACCTTTAATAAAATAAAAGCCTGATAATATTATTAGTCTGCAGAGGCAGGCTGAAAAGAAAAATACGTTTATTAAAAATACATTGTAATAACAGAAAATGTTATGTTTTATTTTAAGAGTAAGCACCGAATGCAAACTACGGAGACCGCTCCGTACCAGATAAATTTATATTAATCTTTGTGTTTATATTTCTACCTTTAATATATGTTACGAACTTATTTGTATTTCTTTTTTATTTTCTATGATTTTTCTATTTTTGTCTTTTGCTTTTAGTTGTCAATTATATGACGTTAAGCTCCACCGGCCTTTTATTTATCTTATTCTAAATTAGTTCCTAAATTCTAAAAATCATTGTATTATTGCATCTCTTTTGGTTTGTAATAATATATATATATTATTTAAGGGTATTTCGTTATTTATTAGTACATACTTCCCGAAGTACTTCAGGAGACTAGTCCAATGTAATAATTGTTATAGGAGATAAGTATTATATTGCACGAATGTGCTTGACGCACATTGTGCTTGCACGACACAGCACAAATCTCTGTGTCTTCACAAAAATGATGAAGAACGTGCGATAAACTCCAAGTTACACTTTTTTATCGGCAAATTTTCTGACAATTTTTTTGTATCACAATTTTCTTATATGTAAAAGTAATACAATGCAAAGCTAAAATAGGAGATAACAGATTGCAAAGATTGATTTTACAAAAGAGTGTTCACTCGTAAGCAGCCCTATTTCATAAAAGTAATGATTTCACGTATGGCTTTGATTTATACATAATAGAATATGTTTTAATAACTTTTTAAGCAATTTCACACCTATAAACAAATATTATGTTTTTTAACATAACAAAAAGCTCAATGGGTAAGTTTGTTAGCACTTTAGCGAACAACACCAAATCTCATTGTTTAGAGTCCAAGAAAAATGCCTACAATAATGTCACTTTGGGCAATGAAAACAAATGGTGCCTTGCATTCGGATGCGACGCGACCCCCGGAGGGGGGAGGGGGGAGACGTGACCCAAATAGTGATGATCCCGCCGGGATACATATTGAAATCCGATTGAATTGCGCTTATGAATAAGAAGTTGATTAAGCGAGCTGGTTTTATTTTGGTAAAAATGTTGGCGACTGCTGATTGGAAGGTATTTTTTGAATATTTTCCAGATACGAACTTTATTTGTGTGACTTATCTGCTAAATAAAAAGAAAAAAGGATCCATCTGATCCTTTAACGGACTTATTTAACGGCGTTGTTTAAACATGATAGGCAAATATTCTTTAATGAACGCTAATAATATTGACTTAGGACTAAATATTGGGGATAGTTATTTGTTGTGCGATTTAAATGATGTCTTATTATTATTATACTTGCTTATTTTGTGATAGTCTTCTGACAAATATATAAATAGCCGAAGCTATCTTACAGACCGGCATGATGTTGGAAAGTGAAGTGCTTGATATGGTGACTTATGCCGCGATAGCGATAAATAACATAACTACTTAATACATATTATAATGTAAGTATAACTTTAATTCTTTAAAACTTTAACATTTAGACTGGCTCGGTGGCTCAATTGGTAGTGACCTCTGCCTTCTGAGCCCAGGGTCGTGGGTTCCATTCCCGCACATTACAAACATTTGTGTGCATGAACATGTCTGTTTGTATTGGTCTGGGTGTTTTCTATGTAGGTATAACATGTATTTATTTACAAAAAAGAAGTATCTAAGTACGTTTATCAGTTGTCTAGCTCCCATAGTATAAGCTTCGGCTTAGTTTGGGGCTAGGTGGCGATGTGTGGCTCAGCGTGGCATGTCTTGTGTTATTTAGAATTATCGTGCTACTATAAAAGAAAAAATCATCGGTTGAGTATGAATGGGCGAGTGTTTTTCTATCCATTTGTATGTTCTGGCGTTACGTAGGTAACTGATAAAATGTTACGTATTTTTGTCGGATATGTACCGTCATTCGCGCCCCTCTCTCTGTCTCTTGTAATAAAACGCAGAGCTAACGGAAACCGTTACAAACATAAAGGCTGTAGAATATTATAAAATTCCCGCGAGAACCGCAACCAAACACAAGCATACAAAGATCCAATTCCGCGGAAATAACCCATGATTTAAGAAACGCTTCGGAGGGAAACACTGAGACAAAGGAGAGGGAAAAACTGTAAACGTTTCATTGAAACACATGAAGGGGCGGTTGAGACGCTGCGATCATGAATAGATGCGCGCGAACTCGAACGCGCTACAAAATGATCGTGAGACTCACATTACCATTTGGCTTGCTTAGGGACAACAATATTTGTAAAATGACTGGCTCGGTGGCTCAATTGGTAGTAACCCCTGCCTTCGGAACCAAGGTTCGATTCCCACCCAGGACAAATCGTTGATGAACACTTGTGTTTGTTTCGTGTCTGGGTGTTTATAATTTGTATTTTAGTATTTATTTGTGGTACCTTCGTTGTTCTGATACCCATAACACAAGTGCTTAAGCTACTTACTTTGGGATCGGGGAAATGTATGTGATGTTGTCTGATATTTATTTATTAATAAATCAATCAATTAACAACACTGGTCCATTGCCGAATAAAGTCCTCCTTTTAGTTAAGGCCACATTTCTCTACACCAGGCCTCCCCTATCCAGCCATTTTTTTTTATAGTAGCTCGACATAATGGCTTCCATTCGCCTGGTGGTAAGCGAAAGAGAAGCCCTAGTCGCTGTGACAACTGGCAAGTAACTGGTTAGTTACCTGTCAGTTGCCACTGCCATGCCGGCCACCACGAGCTCCGGAAACCCTACTCACCAGAAGAAACACGACCCGGAGGTCATTTAACTGCGGCATTCTGCGGGTGGAGGTCCTTTCTGGGACGGGCAGCTCAATTCGAGCGAAGATTTGCTATGCTCTACCTCTCAAAATGATAGTAGTTCTTTTAACGTTATCAGTTAAAGTCCATTCCAAGGCTCGTCTGCTCCACCAATTGTTGGTTTTAAGGCAAACATGGCCAGTCCACTGCCACTTCACGAAAGTTATCAACAGAACTTGAAGGATTAACTAAGTAATAATTCTTTTTAATTACTGAAACTTTCGTTCTATGACGTATATACCCTCATTTCGTAGCTTACCTTACTTACCATTAGGGACTATTGGGTACGTATTCACCGAGACAGCTCCTAGGCGCAGAGGAAATATTCAAATTTGCATAGGCTTTCCAACATTTGAATATTTCCAACATTTGGACATAGGTCCAACAGTGGACTAATGGCCAACAGTGGACTGATGTATGCTGATGATGATTTGTTGACCTGTTTTTTTTTATGACCTGATTGAAGTCTCCTTCGAAATTCAATCAGGAAAGTTGTATTATTAAGTAACACTCATCTATCGTCTCGCCGGTTGTAAACCGCGCTCGCGACATAAAACGGGCCGCATCAAAATTCACTTTCGCAGTGGGAACGAGCGACGTCACCCGAGCGCGATAACTGAAATAAATACGCGTCAATTCGATATAAATCGGAGGGGTAGTGATGCAACGGAGTGCTCGCCCGATTAAATCGGCTGATGTTCGCTGCGTGAGGTTTAATCTTTGGTATAAATTACTTTTTTTTATTGGCTCAGTATTATTGGCTTCTAATAGTGTGTGGAAGCTGGAAGCCCATGTCGCTCAGACTACAGGCGGGAAACATCAGTTTATAATCAGCCATGCTGGAACGTAAGATGCTTCTTCACGACTTCAGCCTCAATGCCTTATTCAGCATCAAACCGTAGAACCCACGGCACTGGTCGAAGCTGTTTTTAAGTAAACGAAGGAATATTATCTACCGAGGAATAAAGAGGCATGATTGCTACGCCATGTCCTTTAAACGTGGTGTATATGTCGCAGGCAAATTCTATAATTCGCTCGTATACAAACGGCGTCGGCAGTTTACAAAGATAAATACGTGTTACAAAATGCCGAAGGCAAATTGTCATCGCATCAACGTCGACTTGGTTTGTGTATTCGGGTGACCATGATAATACGGCGTACGGCATTTCATATAACGAATTTGTCTTTGTAAACTGCCGACGCCGTTTGTATACGGGCGAATTATAGAATTTGCCTGCGACATATAGAATTTATAGAAAGCTCTTTCCTCGCGATAGGCTACGGTATGACTCGACACCAGTATTGCTGATGCCCATGGATGGCGGTTACCGTTTGAACATCAGACAGGGCCAGCTTACTCGCCTGCCACCGAACTGCAAATATTGTTTGACTAGCCCGGTGGCTCATTTGGTAGAGACGCCTAATGAACCAAGGGTCGTGGGTTCGATCTCCACCCAGGACAAACATTCGTGTGATGAACATTTGTATTGTTTTGTGTATGGGCGTTTCTACTTACGAGTATACATTTGTGGTACCTCCGTTGTACTGATACCTATGAAAAAAGTGCTTAAATTACTTTGGGATCGGATCAATGTATATGATGTTAATATTGTCTCATATGATCTCCTTCAAACTTAAATCAATAATCAATAAAAATCAATAAAAATCAATAATTTCGCTAACCCGTCACAAATATCCATTCAACATTCAAGGGCACGTCACACATTTCTCCCCACCTAAAACACTTGTAGTAAAACGCAAGTTTTTTGGCAAAACTTCAATCTGCGATGAGCTATAGCACGTCAAATTTAGACAAACACCAATTTCTGGCATGAATAACTCATGAGGCGAGCGGCGATCCTTCTGTATCGGACGTGGCTCCAATGCGAAGATTTGCGGGAACGATGCTTTTACAGTGTAGGAACTGAACGGTGAGGTTTTTATTCTAGTAGAACGGGCAGAACCTTACATTTATGGTAAAATAAAAAAATGATTTTTATTTCCACATAACAGTTTACATCGTGTAGTTTCTAACGGTCTCAGCACTAAGCCAAGACTGTAACGCAGTGACCAATTTTTATTACATAGAGATATCATATTATACATTCCTGCCATTAATTATTATATCAAACATAGCTTTCACAAACGACTGACCTATATTCAATATAGACCATCGAACCTCCACGTCACATCCATTGAGCTCCTGCAGGGGTCCACATATAATCCACTCTATCCGACAGATAGCATCAATGAGAGCTACGGTAATAGTGCCCATTAGAGAGATACCATACGTTAGCGCACCAGGAAGCACTCTACATTTCCGAAGTGAATTCCAGCGCGATTTTATTTCTTACATCTTGGCTTTGGTTTAGGTTTAAAGACATTTATTTCTCATAAGAACTTACACACGTTCACTTAAAATGAGATACAAATTAAAACTTATAATTATTATTGCGGCGCAGCGCAAACGCATCCATAATTATTAATTATACATTAATATGGTGTTGCTGGCTCCCTCGGTAAGTGCCATTCAAAAACTCCTTAAAATATGCGAGGAGTATGCCAGCGCTCATGGACTCAGATACAATGCTAAGAAAAGTGAATTACTGATGTTTAAGTCCCGGGGCCAAAAGATCACATCGGTACCCCAAGTCTTTTTAGGGGGTGTTGCACTTAAGCATGTATCGCATTTTAAGTATCTGGGTCACTGGGTTACGGAGGACCTTTCGGATAACGAGGACATTGAGAGGGAACGGAGGGCGTTGGCGGTGAGATGCAATATGCTGGCTCGCCGGTTTGCACGTTGTACAGAACCCGTTAAGGTGATACTTTTTAAGGCTTTTTGCCAGTCCTTTTATACGTGTAACCTATGGGCCAGCTATACGCAGAAGACCATTAACGCCCTGCGTGTGCAATACAACAACGCGTTCAGGGTGCTGCTGGGGCTGCCGAGGTACTGCAGTGCGTCAGGCATGTTTGCAGACGCTCATACTGATGGCTTTCATGCCATCCTTCGAAAAAGAGCAGCCTCAATGCTAAGCCGTGTCCGCGCCAGTCCCAATAGCATTCTACGCGTTGTAGCCAGTCGAATAGACTGCCCTTTTGTTATGCGGTGGGTTCGGCTGCATGTCCCTTAGTAAGTGTATGTTTTTGTTTTTGTTGTTTTGTATATTTGTTTTATGTAATATGTTAGTACCTAAGTAATTTTGATTATGTATGAAAAGGCTGACTGAAATTGTATTTTTTCTTTTTTTGATATTATGGAATATTACTTCTGAAATAAATAATTTGAATTGAATTGAATTAATCAAATCTGACAATACTTTGTTACCGCTACAACGTTTGCCATTTCGCCAGACAAAAATTGCTCAATACAATAGCTACACACATCAGCAGTGAACCAGTGCCCCGCACCGACGCACACTCATGCAGACCATGCGCATACGCACACTACGCGAACGCGCGGAACAAAAGGATGCACGACCGCTGTTGAGGCGGTTACAGAAATACATAGAGTAGACTACTGATTTAGAATAATTATTATAATTTAAAGTTATTAAGACAAACATTTCGGTAGACAAAGTAGACCACGGTTTTAAGATAATTTTAAGAATTAAAAATAATCATTCAAATACATTTTATTATTTAAATTTTATTTTATTTCATATATGCTTTGATTTCAGAAATCTAGTTTTGAAAAGTTTGGGTTATCGATGAAAATGTTTTTGTGATGCCCTTATAATTTATAGGTATTTTCCAAGCGCTCGTAGCGGGCCACCGGCCGGTTTAGTGGGTATTCTCCGCTAGATAAGAGTAAATCCCACATCACCCAGGTGTCAAAAATATCTAGCGAAAGGCTGTGCTGTTGTGCCTTCATAAAAAAAGCGTAACGATATTTATTTTTATAAAATCAACTTGGCCTCCATTTACCAATCTGATAATTATTTTGTCATAAGAAACATTATTGTTAAGGATAGTCTAATCTAAGATGACGCGCCCTACAACCGCTTTTACGTACATGAACAAATTTCAAAGATGAACACAATACATATATGAGTAAACATGCAGACTGCAGTTATAATTTGTCGTTCAGTTAATGGTTAGATTAAATCGTTGGAATAGCGCAATTCTCGGATTTGTTGTCCAACCACTAAGTAGCGGGGCGCGTCATTTTGGTTTAGACAATCTCTACCATAATATTGACCCTTCCAATGCCAGTGACGCTTATATGCGACAATTTACCCATTTTTTTTTGTTTATTCGGTTATATTACACATAGTTCCTTACAACTAAGTAACTAACATAAGACAATGGCTATGTGCCTTGTGCGTAACCCAATAAACAATAGATTTTCTATTGTCTCTCATTTCTCGGCAGTCAAAAGACTAAAGGGCAAGATCACTGTCACACAAATGTCAAATCCAAATGAATAAAGGTAAGAGGTTGCGAAGAAAGGGAACTTTTAGCACTAAAGCTTTTCCTAACCGTTTGATCTTTCAGATATCTTCAAATGCGACGTACGATTATGGAGCACATTTACGCGAGCTAACTCTCGTTAGTAGCCCGACTTTATAAAATACGAATCTTTAAGTTGCTTGAAGTGAATTTGAAACTGCATTTATTATTTTGCGACTATCGAGAATTCGAGAGCAAAGAATGATTATTGCGAAACTTTATGCTGTGAAAAATTGTACGTGCAGGTTGTTGAAAAGTTTTTGTCTGGTTGAAAAGTATTCTCGTCGGAGTAGTATCGTTTTTTAACCCGTGTTGAAATGAATTTTACTGAGGCGACTAGCGCAAGCCTTGTCAAAGTAATCATTAGTCATTTGGACAAAGATGGTGTGAAGAAAATGTCCAAAATGTTGAACGGTGTCTTGCTCAATACGTCAAAGAAGATGATAAAGGAAGATGCAGAGAGAAATTGGTATAACAACGAAAGGCTGAATCTTTTGGTTTTGCTGAAATGCGGTCTCCTCAGAACTCCCAGAACTCGTTTACGGAACGGTTATAGGTTCACATGAATGATATGAATGGGATGTAAGGGAGCGGCCTACCATCTTTTCGCTCCAAGCCAACCTCACCTGCCCGTGGTGCATCCTGCCGAACAACAAACGAGGCGCTGGCAACCGACTGATGGCGGTATAACCATCATAATTAAAGGCGTAGCTAAATACCACAGGCCGATGAGGGGCAGCAGCGTTATCGGAGCGAGAAGCTACGTCCGGCGATCGCCAACCCGCCTGCCCAGAGTGGCATTTATGGGCATATCCTCCAGATGTTTGCCCTAAGTGGCGAGCAACTGGAGAGGCCTATGTCCAGCAGTGGCCTGCAATAGGCTGGTGATGATGAATGATATGCACAAAAGTGTAGTCAATATACCAAACGTCTATCTTTTATCCTTTATCCGTCAACACATGGACGAAATTAAATATAAATAAATGCACAAGACTTATTCCATTGCGGCCTACCCTTTAAGAGTAATTACCGCAGACAGTGCATTGCGTGTTCAATACTCGTTTCTTGTAACTGATAAGAACCATTAAGTTTGTAACGTGGCTGTACCAGTATCTCATTGTGGCGTAGAACAGATAGCCAGACGGTGCAATGGTTGCTTAATTTGTTAGCAGTGAACATCATGGATATTGATCTAATTCTATAGTAGCTTACGTAAACTTACGTAAAAGGAAAGTCTGACTCTAGAAGAGACACATTTTTCAACTGAAGACGTTCTGTTTTCAGTAAATAGTATTTATGATAGAAAAAAAAAGTAGGAAGCAGTAGGGACGTTTTTTTATAAAACCTAAATCATCAACAACATCATCAACCCATAGACGTCCACTGCTGGACATGGCAAATCCCCCCAAATGACAACACTTATTGGTAATTAGCTGTGCCGGCGGCGTCGCACGCGTGAATATCGGATTTCAAAAATAACGAAAAGTTAGGCCTCTAGCAATACATTGGTGAAAACCGCATTCAAATCCATGCAGTAGTTTTCACGTGATGCGCGATCAAACATACAGATAAAAATTTCTCCCGTTTTCCCAACACTTCCCTTCACTGCTCTGCTCCTATTAATTATAGCGTGATGAAAAGTATACTACAACCTTCCCAGGAGTATAAGAAATAATTGTACCAAGTTTCGTTAAAATCCGTTGAGTAGTTTTTGTTTCTTTAAAGAACATACAAACAGACAGACAAAAAATTTACTGATTGCATTTTTGGCATCAGTATCGATCACTAATCATCCCCTGATATTTATTTTGAAAAAATATTACATATCCATAAAAGACCTCTCTACAGATTTATTATAAGTGTAAAATAGATTTTCATTAGATGATTGACAATTGTCATTAAATCCCGAAGAAACCCGTAACCAACACAACGTTACCATACGTACGTCGAATTCAAACGAGCTCTTTAATCCTCTCAAGCAAACGAATCCACCTCTTATTCAACGCTTGTACTAATTATTTGAAACGTTCACAATTGAGGTATCCTTAAACCTTACGAGGCGTTTAAATATTTGAACGCAGACTGAATGGAATCTCCCTCAGGTTAATTTTGGCTGAGCATATCTTCAGTGAAGACTTGACAGGCGCTGGGGAAAAAGCGGTAAAAGAAATTTTAGGTTTTCGCATTGCAGTATAATTAACGTTAAAAGTCGTAACTCAGGACTGTGTTAAAATTATTTATGTTAGGTAAATTTGAAAAACAAACATGAAGAACTCATGGGAGGTTTTTTCCTCTATTAATAATTTTGTAATGTAAAAATTTCATATAATCTTAGTGTTCTTGTTCATATTTATGTGGAACGCTGTGCTTCCCAATGGTCTGTAGGTGGGCGTTAATAGCTGTAACACAGTTTCCTTAACTAATACAGCTGTTATCGTACGTCTTTTATTTGTAACAATTTGTATTGGTTCCAATAAAATAATTTTCATTTTCATATGATAAGCATTTGTGTCTGTTCTGTATCTGGGTGTTAGTATTTTTCATTTAATTCATATTTACACAGTAAATACTCTAACTTAAGGTGAAGGTAATGCTGTACTCGTATAGACATTCTCTACCTAACAATTAAAATAAAATAGAATAAAGTTCATTTTTCCTATAGTAGCTCGACATAATGGCTTCCCTACACCTGATGGAAAGCAAAAGAAAAGCCCAAGTCACTGTGGCAACGGGTAAGTAACTGGTAAGTTACCTGTCAGTTGCCAACGTATTTATTGTTGTTATTTCTATTTTCTTCACTTGTGTAATTTATTAACATGGGGCGTATGATCTCACTTTCTCCCGTAAAAAGAAACATAAAAAACACTACATTTATCCATCTTTTCCTTATGAAAATTTCCACAATCATCCATTACTTCCCGAGTCGCAACGGCCACGTCTGAATACCCATTACCACCTCAATGGCTGAACTAACTCAGTTATGTTTTTTACATTTTTCCTCGAGATCCGCTTGTTAGTTTTTTTTTTAATTTTCACTGGGAAAATGCGGTTCAAATTGGCTTTATCAAGTTATTCCCCTGTTCCGACACGGGCTCGAGATCAAGTCAATTATGAAGTTGCTGAATGGATCAGCTAAAGCTTAGTAGAGGATTTTTAATTAAACTACGTGATCTATATTCTATGGTAAATTTTATTCTAAAAAGCATAGCAAATCTTCGCTCGTATTGAGCTACTCGTCCCGGAAGGACCTCCGGGTCGTGTTTCTGCCGGTGAGTAGGGTTTCCGGAGCTCGTAGGGGGTTAGGGTTGCCCCCTCCTCCCCCCCTGTTTGCAGGCTGATTATGATGACCCTATTCTAGCTTGTTCCATCAAAAGCATTATCATCATCAGCGTTATCGCAGTCCACTGCTGGACAAAGGCTTCTCCAGTCGTTCCTCACTTAGGGTAAACATTTGGAGGATATACCCATAATAGCCACGTTGGGCAGGCGAGTTGGCGATCGCAGGGCGTATCTCGCTTCGGTAACACCGCCCATCATCGGTCTGTGGTATTTAGCTACGCCTTCAACTGTGATGGTTATACCGCCACCGGTCGCTTGCCAACGCCTCGTTTGTTATTCGGCAGGGTGCACCTCGGGCAGGTAAGGTTGGCTTAGAGCAAAAAGATGATAGGCTGCTCTCTTATATCCCCATCAAAAACATATACCTATACACACATTAGTCTAACGTCTCCAAACATGTAGTAGTTGCAAGACAAACCGAACATTATACCTTAACTAGCATATACATGTTTGTATTGGGCACATTATGGTCAGCGTTTCATAATGGCCCGAAACTGAATCATAATCCCCGAAAGGTTTTGTTTGATCGAGCCCTGAAACGTATGGTGAATAGCGACTTGTACAGAAGGGTACTTTTTTATAGTGTCGCAGGCTTTATCGCGAAAGATAAGCCCAAGTCACAGGCACCCATATAAAACCAATCTAAAGTAACCTGGTAGAAAAATGTATGACGTGCAAAAATATTTGGATAAGGCGGTTTTATAAAAGACGGAACATCTTGATACCTTTCTAAGCTTCGGCGTAGGTACATGCGACGCAGAAAGACGCATATATTCGTCCTCTATATAGGTATGTACCTTTTTTGTTCTATCGGAAATGCATGATGCGGTGCGCGACGCCACTGACCACTATGGCCGAAGGTGGATGAAGATCCTCTTCCTCAGGACTGCTATGCGTCTATCCCATATTATGTCTGCCTATTTTTTTCTATAGGGGAATGCATTAGGCACCTTCATGCCGCCTCCGGGGGGAGGCAAAATGGTATGTGGGGCTCACACCTCCCTAAATTGAAGGGCTTATCCACTAAACCCTCCTGCAAGTGCAAGTTGCAGGGACACGGGACCAACACATACACATCCTTGCCTTCCTTGACCAGCCGCAGATGACAAGAGGCCGGCACTTCTGGTCCGGAGAGGGCAAGTACCCCAAGCGAGCAATAGAGTGCTCCCCGGGCGGAGCACAGTATGTCTGCCTGCGTCAACTGCCCTGCCCTGCTCTACCATGCTACGCCGTCTGCGTCTCAGCATACGCTTGACCCTACTCGTGAAATCATTCGCAGGTTTTTTTTAATTTAGTCCGCGCTTTATTGGTCTCCGTAACCAATGCGCTATCGAGCCCCAATGCGTTTTAAAGCATGTATTAAAAATGAGAAAATATCAATTTTGTTGTAGCAAAATAATTTGGCTACTGAGTAAATTTGCAAGTAACACATCTGAGCCTAAGTAGTCTCTTAAGCCCTAGGGCGTTAGCGCCATGTGTGACGTCAGGCGAGCTAATATTTGATATGTCCCGCTGAGTTGCGCCGGCACTTACGCGAAGCGGTGAGGAGTCAATAAAGCTGGTGCCAACTCGACAATGGACGGTGGTTAAGTTGTATATTTAACGATATGACTTAAAAAACCAGTACATTGCGCTGAGACTTAAAAGTCTCAATGACAATTGTCATTGCCTATGTCCAGCAGTGGACGTTTGCAGGCTGATGTTGAAAAAACAAACAAACTTTCGCATTATGATATTAGTAAATAAATAACCCCAAGACACGCCACGCTGGGCCACACAGCGCCACCTAGCCCCAAACTAAGCCGAAGCTTGTACTATGGGTACTAGACAACTGATAAACTTACTTAGATACTTTTATTTTTGTAAATAAATACATATTATACATAGAAAACACCCAGACCAATACAAACAGACATGTTCATGCACACAAATTTTGTACTGTGCGGGGATCGAACCCACGACCCTTCGCTCAGAAGGCAGAGGTCACTACCAAATGAGCCACCGAGCCCGTCAATTAGAATTATAAATTACTAGAATTAGTTGTAAATTGACTTTTTGCCATTTTGAATTCATAATACTGTTAGCGTGTTAATGTCAGCGTCTAATATTCATTTTACTGAAACAAAAATTCTCTCCTATTCACTTATTCAATCATCATCATAATCAGTCTACTGCTGGAGATAGGCCTCTCCCAATGTTCGCCACTTTGATCGATCCTGGGCTCCACGCATCCAGCACTTGCCAGCCGTCCTGCGCAAATCGCCCCTCCACCTGGCCAGGTGGCGGGGCCGAAGGCTTCCTACACTACATTTGCCAAGACGCTGTCTCCACTCCAGAACTCGTTTACCCCAACGGTTTTAACCACATATTCAAACAACGAAATATTTTGTAAATCACTGGATCGCTTCAGAAACAAAAATCACACCGATACAACACTATCATTAACACGTCCACGTGGCTGACACCGCCGGTCACGCGATATCACAATCTGCTCCTTTCTATTGTCCGGCTAATCATCACGTGACACGGTCGCAGTGCCGCCCTATTATATGACGAATTTTGTATTTTAGACTATGATGTGGTTGTAAGAATGGTAACTTTTTGGATGTAGTGAGGCCACGGAGACTGATCAAGTCTGTAGGAGATATCCATACTAATATTATAAATGGGAAAGTGTGTCTGTCTGTCTGTATGTTTGTCTTTCTTTCACGGCAAAACGGAGCGACGGATTGACGTGATTTTTAAGTGGAGGTAGTTGAAGGGATGGAGAGTAACATAGGCTACTTTTTGCTTCTTTCTAACCCCCTACTTCCCTAAAAAGGGGAGGGGGGAGTTTGTATGGAGCATTCACCCCGAACTTAACGCGAGCGAAGCCGCGGGCTGAAGCTAGTAGTATAATAGTAATGACTAAGGAAATATCAGGAAATTGGTAGCAGCACTTTTGCACAAGATAAACGTACTGCGGTCACCAATCCGCATGCCAAGTGTGGTGACTAAGGAAAATCCCCCAAATGACAATAGGGAATATGCATGAAAAATAGCTTCATGGATTTACTAATTTATCGTAAAATAGATAAAAGTATACTACGAACAGTGGTATTGTGTCTCTTTGTCTAAGCAATAACTTTAACGCCTTGTGACTCGCTTAATAGAAAAGATAGTTTAAATCATTTATTTACCTGGAAGATAAAAGATCTCAATAAATCCATAAAAAATGTCAATATTCCCTATAATTGTCATATTGTGCCTATGTCTTGATATATTCGAACATGGAAGCGACAATGGAAGGGATTTATGGTGTAAAAGTACGCGATCCATTCAACAAACGATCGTTTTCGATTTTGGTGGTAGGGACCCTGGTCTCAAACAATATGGTTTCCTTTGTAAAGTACCAGATGATGACTGAAGGGCGAGCACCGAAGATTGGGTCCAGAAGGCGCAATATTTTTTGTTTGTTTGCATTTAATTGGCCCCTTAAGTTAGTTATATTAATTTATGAAATGAGCAACTTTTGCAGTCGTATCTCGGACTAGCTACTAGAATCGGTACGTGTTGCCATGAGCCGACTGGTATAGTTCTGAGTGCGAAGTTGTACCGCGTGTGATCGGGGTGACTAAATAATTACCGCAATTTGGAACAAAGTACCGCGAAAGGGTTTAAAACGCGCAGATTACATTCAATGACGAAGCATTAAGTACATTGTAATTATACGAAAAGGTATTAAAATAGTTTGTAGACTCGACCTGAGGGCTGTGAAAGAAATGTGTTAGGTGAAGGTCATATAAGTAAAGGTAGGCCTTTAAAAAGGGTGAAATATTAATGATAACCCTGACTGGGTACCTACCCATGAAATATCTGAAGCGGAGCTACGGTCACTAGTATCTAATAAACAGTTGAATATCTAATAAGAGTTGAACCAATTTTGTTAAACGTTTAACCAAACCAATGACGCTCGATTAAATCACCTTTTAAACAAAAACTAAATCAAAATCGCTTCACCCGTTCAGGTATTATTTTACTTACTATTTATTTAATTACCATGCCATAGACTTTGCGTCGGGGGATAATGAGAAAAAAAATTGTAACAACGCACCTGTAACCCCTGGGGTCCTAAGGACTGAAGTGATCACTTAATGTCAGGCCCTCTATAATTGTGTGATTATATTGATAATATTGATTTCATGAATAAACTCAAAAACTACAGTGTCTATTAAAAAAAATCTTTCATCAGTGGAAAGCTACATTCACCCCGAGTAATATAGGTTATACTCGTATTAATGGCTAAAAAGATTAGGGATCCTTACCAAAACGCCAACGGAAATACGGTCCAAATACCCGAAGCAAAGCGAAGGCGGGTCGCTTCATAGATAAAATGATTCAATTGCGATCACACGACACGAGCGAAGATTGAAGTATCTGTAACAACTCTCCTACCGCAGAGCATTAACGCAACATCCCACGTATCCAAATAAAACTTTTAAGCCCCAATAAAAATACCATACACTCAGAAAATTCAGTTTGATCATGACAATATCAATAACCGTAAACCATTGCCTACCTACGAGCCCTTAAGCGGACGGCATAAAGCTCAATATCGCCCATCAAGCCCGGTTAGTACAATCACGGACCTTTATCGACACTTATGGCAGTAAAACAATGACATCAAATATTTATTATGCGGTACTTATTCGGTGTTTTTCTTTGGTGGAAGTTTTCTCGGTGGGACTACAGTATGGTAAGTCAAAGTCAAAGTCAAAATACCTTTATTCACATAGACTTAAAATAAGCACTTATGAATCGTCAAGTAAAAAATAATGTAGAAATACAAAAAGTAAAGTAAGAATGTGAATAAAAGCAATTTAAAAGAAGCTACCGCCGTGTTCGGAAAGTAGATTTCTACCGAGAAGAAACGGCAAGAAACTCGGTAGTTACTCTTTTTAAATCGCCAATTGTTACATGTTTAGGTATTACAACATTTTTTAATATTTTAAAGTTAAACAATGCAAAATAAAAGTTGAGTCTATACAATGCAAAGTTTACTACGAAGCAGCAGTCCAAGAGATGTCGTCGTTGAGGAAATCTTCTACTCTATAATAGCCCCCTTTTATAAGTAAGGACTTCATGTATGATTTGAATTTGTGAATGGGCAGTTCAACAATATGTTCCGGTAACCTGTTGAACATTTTGATACCCAATCCTACAAACGACCCACTCACCTTACTCAGCCTCAGACGTGGAACGGCAAGCTTGTGCTTATTTCTAGTGTTTAAATTATGATTATCTGAATTTTTATTGAATTGATTTAAATGTTTACGTACATAAACAACACAGTCAAAGATATACTGTGATGCTACCGTCATTATGTTAATTTCTTTAAAAAGTTCTCTAAGTGATTCGCGTGTCTTTAACCCATATATAGCGCGGATGGCCCGCTTCTGCAGTACAAAGATTGTTTGTATGTCAGCAGCTGACCCCCATAATAGAATACCGTATGACATAATGCTATGGAAATAACTGAAATAAACAACCCTTGCCGTTTCAACGTCAGTCAAAAGCCGGATTTTCCTCACCGCATATGCAGCTGAACTAAGCCTTCCAGCCAGGACAGCAATATGAGGACCCCATTGCAACTTCGAGTCTACATTGATGCCAAGAAATACTGTAGAGTTAATTAATTCAATAACTTCATTGTTCATGATAATATTAGTGTTAACCTGTTTGACATTTGGCATTGTAAATTTAACACACTTGGTTTTCCTGGCATTAAGCAGCAGGTTATTGTTTGTAAACCAGTGTACTATTTTAGCGAGAGCACAATTTACATCATCAAAGTTGGTTTTCTTTCTATTTACCTTAAAAATGAGGGAAGTATCGTCAGCAAACAATACTGTCTCACATATATTATTTAGGTAATGTGAGAAGTCATAAACGTTTAATGTACTAGCATTTTTAGACGAGAGTTTACTGTTTTCTTCATAAACAACGCACTTATTGCGTTCATAAAGTTTTCTAACTGGATTTATTATTGTTTCATCACTACGAGTAGTGCTTGTTTTATTAAGGGCAGACCACAGTTAGAGCAGCCGTGCAGGGACTGTTTTAAGCAGTTGAGAGCGGACTACTTAATGCCGCGACCGCGTGGTGAACTATACTATATTTTAACTGTATAGTAATTCATACGTTGTCATACACACGATCGCTCGAGCAGTCACGACCGCGTTATTTCACCGCGCGGTCGCAGCTTCAAGCAGTCGACCTCAACTGCTCGAAGCAGACCGTGTACAGCAGCTCTTAGTGAGTATACTATATGGGCTGCCAGCGAGTAATAGTTTATAAGCGCACAGAAACAATAATTTGAAGATAAAAAATAACCTACCACCATAGCGATTACTGTCTCTTTACGTCTAGAGACTTATCAAGACCCGCGGGAGCCTATCGGCCAATTCCCAGGCTAGAGAACTGGTAAACGCACTCTATTGTTTCACGAACATGTGAAATACATAAGAGAACACCTCTACATAGTATAATAGTCATCATCATCATTAGCCTGCAGACAGAGGCTTCTCCCAAAGACGCCCACAAAACGGCCAGTTGCAAGCTCCGCACCCAGCCCCATCCTGTGACTTTTATTATGTCGTCAGTCAACTTCACTGGAGGGCATTCCACGCCGCGTATCCTATCAAAAGGTCTCCGAAAGTCCTTCCTTTCGGCCCCAACCGCTATCTATTCTTCTTGTTATACACCTTCCTCACTGTCACTTCAGAGTTCTATGTCCGTGACTTTACTTCGTCTATGGATCTCCTCATTTCATTCTCTTCTCCACTAAATAGTTAAAAACAATTGCCCAAACATGATATCGTCCACGAAAATTAATCCCGTTTCTCATTTAGTATGTAATGCCCGTCAGAACAAGGTCGAACCTCAGCGTCGCTATAAAGCCGGCCTACTGTCGGCAGGCGGTAGCCGCGTCCGCTGCAGCCTCGTAAAGTGTCCGGTCGGCTGTAACAAGTTTTATGTCGCCGTAATGGCCGCCGTGTCTCTATCATACTTATTCTTCGTCTTGTTTTATGGACTTTTGTATTATTTCATTGATTGCTGTCTGGGGAATTGTACTTTTGTATTTATGTTTAATTTCTTGAGTATTAGTATCATCTATAAGAGAGGTAGGGCATAGCAAATCTTCGCTCGAATTGAGCCGCCCGTCCGGGAAAGGACCTCCACCCTATAGAATACCGTAGCCAAATGACCTCCCGGTCGTGTTTCTGCTGGTGAGTAGGGTCCCCGGAGCTCGTGGGGGGTTAGGGTTGGGCCGGCATGGCAGTGGCAACTGACAGGTAACTAATCAGTTACTTGCCAGTTGTCACAGCGACTTGGGCGCTTTCCATCAGGCGTAGGGAAGCCATTATGTCGAGCTGCTTTAAAAAAAAAGTTTCTTATTCTTCCAGCTAATAATTTCAAACAAACCGAACACGGACACACGATACTTACTGTTTGGTTAACAAAAATAAAGTGCAGCTTCACGTTTTCAAATAAAATCGTCAATAATCCATTATCGAATTATTATTTCATTCCCAACTAAAGGAAAATAGGTTGATGAGGTGTCAAAACGGGCTTTACTTTTAAACCAGTTGATTCACCGTGAATATTTCATTTTGTTTGTCCGATAGTTTTTCATTCAGCCTTCGAGTGGATTATTATCAGTTGGACAGTTGATGGAACAATTTTATCTTCATCGTTTAAGCGGAATGTTTTCCTAACATCTGTAAATAGTATTGTTTTAGAACTGGGAATATTGGCTTTGTTATTTTATGTTGAGTTTATTTTTACTTTGTTTTTGTCAATGGTACTGGCATAACTTGAATATTATTTATTTAAAAAATGAGGTATTTAAAAAGGTATTCAAAAGCGGTGTCTACTCAAGACTCGTCCGCTCAACTGGTTGTCGGTTGCACAGCAGACATCCCACTGCCACTTCAGCGTATTAATATACCTTTAGTAAATAAATAATTATCCTTTGTCTTTTATCAAATTTATTTATTTTTAATTTTTTTATAAGTCAATGGCGATCTTGGCCCCAATGTTTAAGCCTAGGATGAACCGCGCTTACCCAACGAATACCAATTCACTCTCGCCTTGAAAATCTGAAAATTCTATCCTTCGGGGAATACGGGATTCCGTTAAAGAGTTCCAAAGGTTAGCCGTCCGCACTGTGAATGAAGAGGCAAAGCGCTTTGTGCAAGTTTTTGGAACCTGCACTATAAATCGGTATTTCCTCGCCGTATCCTTCGATGGTAAAAATTGTCAGACATTAATTTTGCAGATAGATTAAGCATATTTATTTTATTCGAATCCATTACCCGTAATTCCTTTTTGTAAATTAAATATTAATGCTCTTTTCACTTTAGTTTGTACATTTACGATAAAACACATTATGTAAATCATTATATTCCTTTATGGCTGAGCAGATGGAAGCAAGGCTTCTAACCTATCATTTATGTTAGCGAAACAATCGTAGATCTCGCAGAATCATCTTGAAATCTCTCTCCAAACATTTTTTCAGCTATATTCAAAGATGGATTTATGTGTAATCTTGAAGCCGCGTTGTCGGAATTTTCCCAGTTAGATAGTTATCATTAAATAAACTTTTGGTGAACTACTTGATTGGTACTTAAAATAAGGTTGTACATATTTTATTTAGAAAACTAAATTATTTGGTCTGTTGCATTATGCATTTTAGCTTGCGTTCTGGTTAGCGGCCTCGAGGAAGATGACACGTGCCTTCGAGCACAGTGGCCTGTGGCGTGGAAGGGCATTCCATGAATTAATGGCACGGGGCAGGAAAGAGGAACTGAACCTCTTGGTGCGCGCCACTATTGTCTGTATGGTATGCGGATGACAACGCTGTCCAGCACGTGTTGTTCGGGAGAGGAAAGGAGAGGATGGGATTAGTTGGAATAACTCTTCGGAGCATTCCCTATTGTAGAGACTGTAAAGGGCATACCCACTAAACCCCCCTGTGTCGCCAGTGGGCAGCAAGTTGCAGGGACATGGGTAGCGCCGAAGCATACGGCCACATCCCTACCTGCCCTGGCCAGCCGCAGATGATAAGACTGTACCTTGTTACTGAGAACCTTAGTCAAGTATTTCATTCAAAGTATCCTTAAGACAAAAGGCGAGTTTCGACAGTCGCATATGCACCTACCAAACACTCGCTCACACAAGCGATACTATCAGCGCAGTCGTGGCTGCGGCGGGAGGGCTCGCATTCCTCCCGGCTGCAGCCGAGCGCTCAGTGCATTCACTCGCTCATCTCAGATAAGCCCTGTGTTGTTCTCCTGCGCACAGTGCTCAGGAATGTTGTCTATTTGAAACCTTACTGTGTTTGGACGTAGATAATCATATCTATGGAATACAGCAATATCCTTTATTTTCACACCAAACAATTAAGTAAAAAGTGTGCTCGTAAAGAAATCGTTTACAATTTTGCCAGTTCACTACATAAATTTGCCTAAACGATAACTAAAAAGAAGAAGGAAAGAGATGTCATTCAATGGAATAAAAATCCCAAATGCCAATAATGATTAACAGTAATTTACTAATAACAATACTCTCCTAAAAATGATTAACATTTTTTTTGATCGCGCATCACGCGAAAACTACTACATGGAATTGAATGCAGTTTTCACCAATGTATTACTAGAGGTCTAGTTTAAAATATAGGCACCATTTTATAAACCCGATATCCACGCGTGCGACACTGGCACAGCTAGTATTATATAGGTAAGTGCCTAGTTCATCTGATTTTCGAAATTAAAATCTATAGAAATGTATTAAAGAGACGAGGACGGCCATCACGTCTTATTTTTTAACAATAAAGCGTAGACTTTCGAGTTTGACAAAGGTGCCCAAGTACCGCTCAATTTTGCTTAGATAGCTTGAAAACGAGCGCTAGGAAATTATACTCGTAGAACGCGTATATGCCGTGCACTGATTATAAATTATTGAATTAATATTGAATAGTTTAACCGTGTGCGCTAAAATCACGTACAATGGCGCAATATTGAGCCACGCATTTAACGAACAAGACCGTTCTATCCTTGATACATTTCTCTATTTGCCTATATCTCATTAAGTCAAAGCGCAAAGCGAATTACACAAGCGTACCATCGTCAGATCGCTTTCGGAAAGCGCTTTATACCAACTCGTAACTCATACATTTCTGCTTCCAACCCTCCAAGGGAAATATTGTGCCACTCGGATTACTGAAGAAATATAATTTCCGAGATTGGTGCCACTTCAAACGAGTCAGATTTTTATATTTTATTTCTTTAGCGAAAATCGCTTGCGCTGCAAGGATTAACCTGCTAATGTTATGGAATAAATTTAAATAATAATAAAATGAACTCGGTCTTTTGGACCAAGTTTGTTTTAAAGTAGGAATTACAAAATCGCGATAGGTTTGCGGACTTTTTTATTTTGTTATGATATTCAAATAAAGAAACATAAGGAAAAAATTACTCCGTCAGAATATTAACCCTTAACCACCTACCTGCGGTCTCAGAGACCGCAACGATTTTTCAAATTCTAATATTTCCGCGTGTGAGTGGCGTGCGTCAAAACGCGTTCATGTACCTTTTCTACACACCACTCAGTGTCGCGCTAGCGCTCGGCGCGTGTGTACGTGTGCGCGTTTGGCCAGGGTGAGTAAATTAAATTTGCCAGCGGTCTCCGTGACCGCACGTAGGTGGTTGTGTGACTTTTGCTATAATTATTTGTTTACTGTTTTAGATTCAAAATGAGTCAAAATAACGAAAATATTATAAGATGGCTTCAGCAAGAATTCTCGGACGAAGATGACCTTTCTGGCGAGGATTGCAGCGACGTCGAACCTGATGTAACCGTTGATCAAGAGCAGGCTGAAGAGAGTGGATCTGAATTTGAAATTGAGAGTGACGACGATGAAAATAGCTTGCCGGCACCAACAACCTCTTCAAGGTCACAATCTGTATCCAGGTCTCAAGAAGAAAGCGACTCGTCGGAAGAAGATATCCTGCTTTCGCGCTTGCAGTCAGATAGGCCAAGAAAAAAAAATTACTTCAGCAGTAATCGCTTTCGCTGGTCATCTGTGCCTAACGTTACTCGTTCAAGGACACCTCAGCATAATATTGTACAGCAAACGCCGGGTGTAAAACCAGCATTTCGTAGTATTCTCATCTAGAACCCTATTCGCCGTATTTTGCAAATAAAGGAAGATTTACCAAGCACTTCTGTTGCCGAAAAACTTGAAGTTCGTAAAACATGCTCTACGTGTGATCCCAAAAAGAAACGCAAAACGGTTTACCTATGTTTCGTGTGTAAAGTACCCATTTGTTTGGAGTTTTCGCAAAAAATGTGTTGTCACTGCCGCGAAAAAATGTAAAATTTGAGGCTTTGCAATTTTGTTTAATTTATTATTTTTTGTTAATTTTTTTTATTTGATTTTATTTTTAGTTTATTCAAATTATTAGAAATAAGAAAAAAAAGTGAAAATTTTAAGTATTTTAGAATAAAGATCTCATTTTCTTAGTATAGTTATTTTTGGTGCCATGTTCCTTCTTTCATAGATATTATTCCATTTTTATAAAACTTTTATATTACATGTGCTAATTTGTGACGCTTAAATAAAGCAATTAAGTATAGACATGCATTTTATTTAACCGAACTTTAATTTATTATCATAGATCCCAAAATAATCGCAATAATTTATTAGCGGTCTCTGAGACCGCACGTAGGTGGTTAAAGGACAGAAATAAGTGCTAGGTGGTTAAGGGTTAAATCATTTTTCGAAATCACAAATACGGTTTCAATTTCAGGCGTTTCAAATAGTGAGGCAGAGTGACGTTCCGATCTGACATTCGTGTATTCACCGTGAGAGAACTTTGTTCTGTTTTTTAAAAATGCTTTAAATAATCCTCAAATGAGCTTAATTTGTATCTTCTTCTATGACAAACGTTCAATCTATTGTGTCCACAATGTATATTATACTAATTTTACATTGATTTAAATTTTCTCCATGGGCTAGTCTGGAAACCTGCATCAATGAACTCATGTTAATTTATTTCTGAAATTTACCACACATAAACGCTCCTATTAAAATAATTTCTTTCCGGTCTTACAGACCCTACCATCTTTCACGGGTTAATGTGATATTAAGATGAGGCTGTAATAATTTCGCCGCAAACATGTCTCGCGGTTATATTTTGTGTACAACACTTTTTCGAGATGTGCTTTTATCATTTCGTAGACGTCTTATGTGAATTGTCATATGTTGAGTGTAATACGGTTCTTTTGTGCGTTCGAGATTGGAAAGAGGGGTCCGTATGTATGTGCGTAGTCTGCTCGTATGTTTGCTCAGAATGTTAACGCGCCGAGATTTCGTCTTTTGTGTACAATTTTAGAAGTAAATGAAACGGTTTTAAGTATTTCGATTAAATTAAAAGGAAGATCCGATTTGTGGTGTTCAAATTTCATTACTAATATGCAATACCTACTACTTTTATAGTAATGAACATCACGAGCATTTGGGTAGATGTATAAAACGGCGACACTTCATTAGGAAGATTCAATTTATAGAAAAGACAACATCATAAGCCTATCACAGTCTCTACAGTTGTTCGCTACTTTAGCCAAACATGTAGTGGCGTTACCCTTCTGGGAAGGCGGGTTGGCTATCGCAGGGTGTACCTCCTTGCTCCGACGCTGCTGCCAGTCATTGACCTGTGCAATTTTATATGAAGACAACAGGGGCTAATGAAAAACCAAACGATTTTTTATAATATTTATTAATACTCCCTTCTCCCTCGTTACAATGTATTTACAAAATACAAAAACAAAATGAGACGTTCGCGTAAGTCCCCGACAGGCAACGCCGTGCCGGTTTAAAACGTACAAATAATTTCACCAAACACTCATAACATGATCTACGTATTATTTTAAGGAACATAGCTAGTTATAATTCAGCTACCGTACTATCTTTATAATCAGTATTAACTAATTTACAAGTTTACAAGAGATTGAGAGTCAACAGTTGGAGCCAAGACCGGTTATCACTCACTCATTTTTAATTCACTCATTTTAGAGAGGTAGGGCATAGCGAATCTTCGCTCGAATTGAGCCGCCCGTCCGGGGAAGGACCTCCACCCTATAGAATACCGCAGTCAAATGACCTCTGAGTCGTGTTTCCGCCGGTGAGTAGGGTTTCCGGAGCTCGTGGGGGGTTGGGGTTGGGCCGGCATGGCGGTGGCAACTGACAGGTAACTGACCAGTTACTTGCCCGTTGTCACAGCGACTTAGGCTTCTCTTTCGCTTTCCATCAGGCGTAGAGAAGCCATTATGTCGAGCCACTATAAAAAAAATATATTTTCATAAATTTTTCTTAGACTTTGAATTCAAAAAAGATTTAAAAATTTTCAATAATATTTCGCAACTTTATTTTCGTATATGGCAGTTCAATTTAGGGATATCAATTTAATCAATTCAGAAATATTCGACATACATTTAAGTTTGTAGACAAACAAAAACTGTTTTAAGAATAGTACTCGTATATTGCATATCCGCTTTCAGAGAATTTGTTTCCTGCATTCTGTGAAAAATAAGCATGTTTTTGATAATAATAAAAAATCGGCATTCGTTTCCACGAACTTACATTCACTGAATTGTTTTATGGAATTAAAAGATAAAGGAATGTTTATTCTGTCGAAAAAAAACAGAACAATAAGTTTTATATCTGATATCTGTGTGAGAATGTCAAAGTAAGCTTACGTTTATTTAATTTCAATATAAAACATATATTTAAATGGAACGTATTTCGTTATTGAAATTAATAGGTTTTAGTATTTTTATGTGCCTGTTGACGTTGCTGCTTAAATTTTAAGTTATCTAACTCATGTGTATGAACTTATGCTGTATGCTTTTCTAAATAAAAAATAGATAGAAGACTTTCTCAAATGTAAAATGAGTGAGTGAAAACCCGAAGTAACAATTAAATTAAACTCTAAAAATTGCGACGCGATTTCTGTTAATGCGTAACATCGTAATGGGAAACAGTCGATAGATTTTTATTTTCATTTATTTGTCGTAATTACCTAAATAGTGAGTCCAGACTCTTTTCTTTAACGTAAATCGAAAAAAAATATATATTAACATTTTTCAATATAAGACTGATATAAAGCGTAATGCATATTGTCGACTGTAAATATATTTTGATGCAATAATAAGACTTACTTTTTTTAAATAATACATCAACTCTCCAACTAACTTTCATTCTTTTTTTTTATCCTTCTAAGAATTGAACAGCATTATACGTCGTGTATCGCAGCGCAGTGTCGAGCATCGGGATAGGCCTATATCCAGCAGTAGACTGATGTGGGCTGATGGTTATGACCGCAGTTCGTCGGTACACAGCTTCTTAATCGTCTCTATACTTCACCGTTAATTTTTCCTATCGGAGGCCCGCTTATAAACTAGCCTTGAGGTTAGGTTTAGAACCACGTTTACTTTCAGCGTGAGCGGTAAACGCACATCTAGAAAACGGTACAAGGCAACCTCTAGGACGACAGCGATCATCAACATAAAACAAGCTACACCTTTGAAACGATTTTTATGCTATTTGGAAAACAGCAGGGTTGAAAAGGTTCAATCCCATCTTACTATAATTAGCGTAGGTAAATAAACTTTATTCTTTAAAACGCAACACCAAAACACCGCGGCGCGATTCAACGTCCGCCACGCCCATAATTGCGGTTATTATACAAACTACAGCCGCGGTCGTCACGCGGCAAACTTTCGCAGAGTTCCCCCCACTTGTAGCAACTTGTTCTTAGTTGGCAATTTTACCTGCACGAACTTATTTGACACTGCAAGGCAAACATGTGAATCGCGTATTAGGCTGTGGGCGAAGTTGCCGCGTCACGACGGCTGAGTTTATCTTTCCGGAAATTATCCGGAGAAAGTTTCACGCATGTAGACTATGGCTTATGTTCGTTCTGATTCTGTCGGAAATATTTGCTTCGGTGAAATTAGTGCTTGAATCTGAAAATGCTCAGACGGAAAATAAGTATTAAAAAAATTGCAAAAAGATTCAGAATTAATATTTTTGCATATCAAACCTTTTTTATTTCTCTCATAGCCCTCATCTCTCATCGACGTGAGGTCTGATGAAACATAGTGCAGTAATAAAATTTAAAAGAGTCTGGACTCATAGAATTTTGTTCTAAGAACAGAAATGAAACATTTTAGTCACCACTCAAATGGTGTAATTATCTACTAGAATAGTTCTTACACAATAAACCCGGTTCTTTATGTACAACAATTTGAAATATTTACAATGCTTCTGATATAAACTTTTTATTCTACAATTACGTATAATTTTAGTATTATGTACAAAATTACGTTACAATTTACATCTACATCGCGTGAAAATTTCTAACCTTATTTTCTTTCGGTTAAATAAGGGACTTACGTTACTTTAAATTAGACTAAAATTGATAAAGAAATATCACAATAAAAATACTTGTAATGAGCAATTGTTAAAATCGTTTTAAATTAAATGCATTACCAAATTAATTCCATGAAAATATTATTACGTCCTTACGATACGTACGATTTCATTAATTTAACGTAATAATAGTTTCGTGAACATTGATCTTCCACTAATAGGCGCATTTTGACATGTTTAAAGTCCTGTTCAACCAGCTACTGATAAGACTCACCTGTCAGATAAACTGCTCTAACAGGGATTACCAGCAAAAAGTGAAACCAGACATAATACTCCTAAAATCATGTCAGTTTTATACACAACAAGTTAAATTTTACGAAATATGTAGGAAAACCATAACCTCATATAAACTGTCTTAAACCCAATTCGCAAGGGACATGACATAAGTCGAAATAACGAAATACCTAACAAAAATGAGGACCAATTTTTCCATTTCAAAGCTGTAGTAAGTAATATAATTTTTCTTAACAATCATCACATTTAATAATAAAATGTCGTCCTCTTAAAAACCTATGCTATGTCGCTTACTGATTTTAACACAATCGCTGTGAAAGATAGAGACCTACAAAGATTTCTGGCGGGTGGAATTCTGGCTTCCTAAATCGTAGCAACGCCGGCCTCATACAAAACGCCACTATTAACTTTGATTTTTGACATTTTTCACATCAATTTATTCCACATGGCTGTCTTAATAAAATAGCAACCTACCTCAAAATTTAGTATGAAAAAACGGTCCTTTAGACCACTACAGGGTTTTATAGACATAGTAGTCTAGTAAAGTCATAATAGACTATGTCCAGTAGGTTTCATACTAAATTTTCGAAAATGTCGTTATTTATGTGTGAGTTAGGTCGTTATTTTATTTAAGGTGTGTTTAATATTACCCACGCGCCAAAAGATCCACGTAGGTCTGTATATTGTATTAAAATTTTCTTTTCGAGTGAAGAAAAAATATGACAACAATATTCATGAATCTAGTCAATTGAATTTACAACATATTCTTCAATATTAATAATTCAATAAGTATGAAGTTAATTTCGAATTTTGAAAATCTAAAAGAAAGTTCACATTTCATAGTAAGAGACGAATATCTAAGATTAACGTTCGTTTCATCATTTCTTTTGTCGATCACACTCTGCGTTTCTTATTATTAAACAACCCCCTTAATGACACGTGTTAAGTATAGATTAATATTTTATTCTAATTTTAATATTAAGGAGATTGGGACTTTTGTGCTAAAAAAGAATTCTTAAATAAAAGTTAAGATATTTCACAAGCTTACAAAAGCATTTTAATTCCTTAGTGCAAATTAATAATACTCTCTTCATAAAAAAATATCACAATTAAAATTAAATTACAATGGTAGGTATGGAATATAAAATTGTTTTGGAGTTCATGGAAAGGAATGTCAAGTTGCATTTGGAAATATCACACAAATCACAAAAATTACTATTTAACTTTGGTTAAACATGATTAGGTATTTATTTATATTTAATTAACAGTAATACAATAAATAACGTAAGCTTATAAAACGAATAATTAATATCAATTGATAATTTGTAAAACATATCGTAACTCTGATTGATAATTAAATAAGGTTTTACCAAACGGTCATAAAATTCCTGATAGTTATTTTATGGATAGTGGTAATAATAGGATTTTTTCATTTACGAGCAAGGAGCAAGTATTGAGATTGGGTCTGGACATCGTAGAAAAGAATGCAATAGGAATCAGTTTGTAATTTTACTACGTAGTTGACGATATTGAAAAAATAAAACCTATCAACAAAGAAAAATGTGCTATTATGTCTATGACGCTTCACATTACTTAACATAAAAAAAGATCCAAAGTTTCTCCACATAAGTTACTAGTGGATAGTGGATCCAAAAATTTCTTGAGCATAATTAAATAGGGCAGTTAATAATATGATAAGCTGGTTAAAACCGGATAATTCTGGAAGAAGTCTGTTGTCGTGGTCATAATTCTGATCAATTCCTGCAGGAAGAAACAAACCGGCTTTCTCAGATCTCCGTCTTCAGAGTAATAAAAAAAATTAATTAAGTAGACAAACAATAGGTTATTCAGCAGTATACTCAAACATCAAAGTCCAACTTAAACATTTACTACACTTATCCAAGCATTGCGAATTAATCACCAGCCCAGTCCGTTCTTACGCTACAGAAACAAAAGTGTATTCACAAAAGCCCGTCTCCGCCCGGATGTCCTCAGGGCGATCATCTGCAGGCCATCGACGAGAGGAGGTACGTCACCGCTGCGCAGCTGAGCTGCGAGGTGAGGTAGGAGGAGGCTCGGTTGCTCGTCTGCATCGCGGCGGGGTGTTCTCCTGCAGGGGAATTCGGATGTTAAAAACACAAACACAACAATATTTGTCTTCTAGTACAAGTTTTTTTTTTTTTATAGTGGCTCGACATAATGGCTTCCCTACGCCTGATGGAAAGCGAAAGAGAAGCCCAAGTCGCTGTGACAACTGGCAAGTAACTTGTCAGTTACCTGTCAGTTGCCACCGCCATGCCGGCCAAACCCCAACCCCCCACGAGCTCCGGAAACCCTACTCACCGGCAGAAACACGACTCAAAGTTCATTTGACTGCGGTATTCTATAGGGTGGAGGTCCTTCCCCGGACGGGCGGCTCAATTCGAGCGAAGATTCGCTATGCCCTACCTCTCTTATACAAGTATTAGGAGACAAATCTTGGAACCAGTGCTGTCATTCTAGGCAAGACGGCAAATTGACGCGGGCATTCAGACTCTCCTCAGGAGGTCAGAAGAGAATCTGAACTCTCAACATTAATTTGTTAAAGATCTAGAAAAATCCGATGAATTTGCCACGGGCCTTGAATGGTGAAGTTACTCCACTAGCATTGCTTGGAACATCGTTTTGAGTATGCATTTTTTTTTAAAGCGAAACGCTGCATTTGAATTTGTTCAAAGTTACAAACTGCCAACTTTCTGAGTCCAGGCTGCAAATGGCTTGGAATTCAAACCATCTTAAGTCTTATTTATTTAAATGTCACTCGTAAAGGAAATTCTTCTCGCTTCGCGCGTGCTGGCTCTAACCAGGTCTGCGACGCCATTATCGAGTAGGAAATTTTGGACTTATATCTTCAGTTTAAGACTATTACTTCTCCAATTAAGACATATTGAATTCAAGCATCTCATTCATTTTACCAACTAGGCTTTAAAAAAACAATACGGGCGTTACTTAGTTAGCTACCTCTCAACTTCCTTCCGCATCCAAAGCTTCCAATCAAGCGAATTCAAACCGAACCGAACGAAAACATACCTTTGTCCGTACACGTATAAGCCTTTAAAATCGTTTGAGCGGTTTGCTAGAAAACTTCCAGCTTCCGATCGATTAGCGCTCAGAACTCGCGCTCAGAACTCGTGCTGAGCAGAAAGTTGCGCTGACTAATCTCACTGGCCGAGTTTACCGTGGGCTGGTTCGTTAGCTTCATTATCTGGGTTTGATGGCACATCTTACTTATTAGCAAAACTGGCTATTGGAAGCTTATTGATTGTAGCCGGATTAAGATTTATTTAACTAGCTATCAACCTTTAGATGGGCCTGTAACTTGATATTTTTCTGAACCTTGTGACCTTCAAGAAATTTTGGTGGTTGAATAGACGGTCCTCTTAACAAAATTAAGCTTTTTGTGGCAAAAAGATAAACCAGAAGTCAGTGCCATTTTTTTATCATAGCGACTGTAGACAATTCTGATAACACACAGAATATAGATGGTTTACTTTCAAAATTTAGCCAACCGAATAGTAGGTAAAGCTGAGATCATAAAATCACAGCAGTTACACAAAGTTTCCTGAGGGACGACAGATATCTTATAGACCTCGATCCTCATTTTCCAAACAGTATCTTCAAGGCGTATGTTCAGGGTCAAGTGTCACCTTGTGAAAGAAGTTCGTTTTGGTCCTTTCCTTAGATTTTGGTTAGCAAACTGTAATCCAGCGGTCTATGGCTTTATTTATCCACTAAGGTCAGTGGTAAAGGTAGCAGTAGGTCAAAGAAATTAGTGTCTTAGAGGCCATTTTATAGCACGTACACCACACAAGACGTCTGTCTAAGGCACCGGGGTTTCTAGTGGATATTCCCTACCTATGTTACAGTCCTGTACTTGAGGGCAGCGTAAGTCTGGCACCCCTAATACCCTGGCACTCATACGTGTAAAAGCATTTTCTCCAGCTTAAAAAGGATCAAGACAGTGGCAATGCTTACCGTTGAGAACATGTACGGAGACAGATGCGGGATGCGCGTTGTTAGGAACGCAAGTGTAGTTCCCGGAGTCGGTGAGCGCTGCCTTCGTCACCAGCAGCTTGCTAGTCGTGCCGCCCTCGGTCTTCTCCGTCTCCAGGCTAATGCCGCCTCGGGGAGAGTCGAAGTCCACAACCGAGTTGCCGTGGTACCTGTGAAAGGATTTGCTATTTAATACTTTTGTTTTGCAGATAAGGGGTTATATTCGGCTTCAGAGCAGGAAGGAAGCAGTGATTTTAACGAACTAATATAAAAATTCGCATGAATTTCTAGATAAAAATATGGAGATCCATTTTTCCTCAAGGTTTAGCTCTAAATGACCGGGTCGTACATATCAGTAATATCAGCAATTTTCATACATGCCATATAAACCTGTAAATCCTGATCGAATTTCAACCATAGAGATTTGGGTTCCTTTTTAGCTTTCCAACAGGGGCAGAAGACCACTATATGTGTGTGTGTGTACGTATTACTATATAATGTATACTATTTAGCAAGACATGCTGAAAATCAGCATCAGAACTTCCGTGAGTACATTTTTTTATATTCTAAGTAAGGCCCTTTTATATTAAACGTCACAGCAACACTTGTGTTCGGTTTTCTGGACATTTGTTTTTTTGGCATTTTTAATAATGTTTGTACTTAATACCCAAATAGATACCCCAATAATCAAAATTTATTTTTATTTATTAACGAAATTATACATGCTAAATCTTGGTTCATACCCTGGTTCAATAAAAACCGGCCAAGTGCGAGTCGGACTCGCGCACGTAGGGTTCCGTACCACTAATTGAATGAAAAAATTAGGTAATTTGATTTATGACGTTTAAAAAAAAACTACTGTCTAGATTTCCTTCAAACCAAATTTCGTTAGTAGTTTTTATAGTAATACACATCATATATTTTTTTCAGTTTTATCATGCCCATATTTTAGAAGTTACGGGGGGGGGGACACTCATTTTACCACTTTGGAAGAGTCTCTCGCGCAAACTATTCAGTTTAGAAAAAAATGTTGTTAAAAACCTCAACATCATTTTCAAATACCTATCCATAGATACCCCACACGTATAGGTTTGATGAAAAAAAATTTTTTGAGTTTCAGTTCTATGTATGGGGAACCCCAAAAATTTTGGTTTTTTTTCTGATTTTATTGTCACATCTTAATGCGGTTTACAGAATACATCTACGTACCAAATTTCAATAATGTAGCTCTTATAGTTTCGGAGTAAAATGGCTGTGACATACGGACGGACAGACAGACAGACAGACAGACAGACATGACGAATCTATAAGGGTCCCGTTTTTGCCATTTTGGCTACGGAACCCTAAAAATTAGCTGTCTTCATATTGAGTTATCTCCTGCTATAAACAACAAAGCTGACAACAATATTGGCAGCGGATCAAGCCTCGCCTTTCGTAACATATAGAGTTCATTTGTCCGGTCCGTTCAGACCACGACAAATGGCGGCATATGACACGTGCACCACACCGATATACAAATACCACTCACGATATTAATAATTGACTCGGTGTACTGTATATTGTTATGTCAGTTGTCATGCAACAGGATACAGTAGCGTTCGTCTTATATGATGCGTCGTGTCAGCTTATGACAGCTGTTAGTGTTAATGGGATGACAGGTAACAAACAATCGTAATTACGGAAAAAACGCAATTAAAACGTTGTTGTTTCTAGGTATAAAAAAATATTAACATGTCTGTGTAAGTAAGGTAGCCCATGTTGTTTTTATAAATAAAATAAATTAATATTTTTCTGCAAATAGATTAATGAAAAAGAAATGGACTTTTTTTTGTCTTTGCAAAATTTGCAATTTTCCACCAGCACTTTGACGCGAGGCCTGATGAAAAGAAGTGCCGCAAGAAACATTGACACTTTAATGTATAATATGTATTTACATATTTACAAAAAAAATGTATCTAAGTAAGTTTCTCAGTTATCTAGTACCCATAGTACAAGCTTCGGCTTAGTTTGGGGCTAGATGACGCTGTGTGGCCCAGCGTGGCATGTCTTGGGTTATTTATTTATTATTTATTTAATGTCTCATATTAAAACGATATTTGTCAAGTGCGGGTAAGCATGTAGCACCCAGTTACGAAAAATAATATGTATTATCAATGTAACGAGTAAGCAATCTTTTGAAGAGTGCTACATGAGCATTTGACCGGTGACTTGGTAGACACAATTATAATAATTTATTATGCAAAATACCTTATTAAAATGATTATTTAATTTCTCAGGCCATTTCTGAGCAGCGTCGGGCTATTGTGCCGGGCTCCATTATCATCGCAAACTTATTTAATATTCCCTTACATCCGTATTCTGAAATTTATTATACTCGAGGTCACTTCCGTAGAATCTTGAGCACAGAATTTCTCCGTCAATTTGGCGTATTCAAGGCAAATAGTATTATATTAATTTAATATGTTAAATGATACCAATAGTTCTACAATAATAAAATTAAGATTGCCACAACAAAATGAAGTAATAATGAAGGAATCTAAATAGGTTTCTGAGTAGCAATAGTCTAATATTAATTTAATTAATTTATTTTTTATTTATTTATTTAGGATATCCAACAGCAAAACCATTACACATAGGATTTATACAATACATGAACAATATTACAAAGCCAATAATAGGATATCACAACATGAATTTTGTAGTTTACAAACATCTTATTTAGTAAGT
Organism: Conogethes punctiferalis; assembly: GCA_031163375.1. Taxonomy (NCBI): domain Eukaryota; kingdom Metazoa; phylum Arthropoda; class Insecta; order Lepidoptera; family Crambidae; genus Conogethes; species Conogethes punctiferalis. The sequence continues at coordinate 1,989,379 of CM062092.1, read as the reverse complement.
ACAATAACAATATTTTAAAGTGCGTCGGTGTCAGTGATTGAAGTGAGTAAGAAATTACTGAGTTGTATGACACATGGTGTGGTGACACGGAATTACCAATAGATAGAAATGACATATACAATATACTAAAATATATACATATACATACATACATATATACATATATATATATATACAAACATACATATAAATATTATATGTAAGGAAAAAATCCATATTTACCTAGGTACCCGGATATATGAATTAAGGGCTACCTATTTTGTCTAATACTTTGTGTTTGAAAGCCACCTTTGACAAAGTAAATAGATCAATGCCACTAAATGAGGTATTATATGTTTTTGTGGCACGTGTGAAGTAATCATTCTTTCTGAAATTAGTTCTGCAAAAGGGAATATAAAAAAGTTTAGCCGTACCCGATCGAGGGGTCCGATTCGGAACGTTGTAAAGAATGAGAGAGGTGAGCTCAGCACAATCCAGACCACCGCTTACGACATCGTGCAAGAACGTCATATCGAGCAATGTCCTTCTGTTCTCCAAACTAAACAGACCGTGAAACTTACAAGCCTCTTCGTAAGATGAAAAACGTTTTTTAACTTTGAAATTGAGATGCTTTACAAAAAGTTTTTGGATTCGTTCAAGTTTATGTTTATATTTGTCATATTGTGGATTCCAGATGATACTAGCGAATTCTAAAAGGCTTCTAACATAGGCGTAATATACCACCTTAAGGCAAGCGGTATCAGTGAAGGGCTTGCAGACTCGCATCACAAATCCTAAGTTTTTATATGCTTTGTCTACTATAGATTCGATGTGATCGGAGAACGTGAGTTTATTGTCGAGTTTCACACCCAGGTCGCGAATGACGTTGGTTTTTTTTATGATGGTGCCATCAATACAATAATCAAAATTAATGGGGTTACTTTTCCGAGAGAAAGTTATATGCACACACTTGTCGGTATTCACGTTGATCTTATTACGCTTATAATACGAAGTTAAACGATTTATATCATCCTGCATTTTCAGACAATCCTCTTGTGACTTAATCTCTAGAAAGATTTTTTTGTCGTCAGCGTAAAGCAAGTGTCTCGAATAGCGGAAGCATTGCCGAATGTCGTATATGTAGGCATTGTAAAACAAAGGCCCCAAATGGGATCCTTGTGGTACGCCTGAGGGTACTGTTACATAGTCCGACTTATGACCTCCCACCACAACAGCTTGTCGTCTGTTTGTGACGTATGAAGTGACCCATCGATATAAATCTCCACAAATACCGAGTGTATGTAACTTTTTCAGCAGGATGACGTGATCCACTCGATCAAATGCTTTTTCAAAATCAGTGTAGATCACGTCAACCTGGGAACGCTGATCCATACCTTTTAATATATAGTTAAGTAGCTCGCTCAAATTAGTGTTAACGGAACGCCTTTTTAGAAAACCATGTTGCTCATCGCCAATATTACCCGATATAGTTGGATATAGGGTATCATATACGATTTGTTCAAATAACTTAGCTATAGAGTTTAAAATTGATATAGGTCTATAATTTGAAATTAAGGATTTGCGACCTTTTTTGTGGATAGGCACAATATGTGCCTCTTTCCATATGTTGGGAAAAACACCTTCACTTATGGATCTATTAAATAAGATTTTAAGTGGATCTGAGATACTATCTGCGCAGTTAACAAGAAAGGCGGTATTGAATCACTACCAGGTCCTTTATTGATGTTCATTTTTTTATGTACTTTACTACAGTGTCTCTGGGTATATAAATAGAGCCCACACAGCCGCTGTCTCCTCTAGGTGGTGGAAGAATATCGACATCAACATCATTTGATCTGGAAGAGTTATAAACACTGAAGAAGTATTTGTTAAAACCCTCGCAAATATCCTCAGCACTTCTGAAAGTCTGAGTGTTATGCGTCATATGATTAGGGTAATCCGAAGTACCCCGAGGACCGCGCATGTTTTTAACAAAAGTCCACAGCTTTTTAGGGTCCTGTTTTAGACTTGCTTGGGAGGAATGTATATAATTTTTGTAACAGTCTTTCTCTAGCTGTTTTATTTGGGATCTTAAAAGAGAAAATTCATCATAGTCCCTAACATTGCCAAATCTTTTCCATTTACGGTGATATTTAGTTTTCGCTTTAATTAATTTGATTAGTGCTGGATTGTACCAAATCGGAAATGTTTTTGTACTACGTAGAGTACTAGTAGGAACATGATTATCTCTAATATTGTATATCCTATCGTAAAAGACTTCAACCGCCTCGTCTAAACTGCCCTTACGTAGAAGGTTCTCCCAATCGATTTTTTCGATATCTTTGATTATGGTAGAATAATTAGCTTTGTGAAAATTATATTTAATGTTAGATGTGGATGACATGAGAGGAGGAATAAAAATATCTGTAGCCTCGAGACTCAAAGCTGGATGAAAAACATCCTCACTGACTAATGTGTTGCCGGCCTTAGAGACTTGTATGTTAAAATTAGAGAAAATGAGATCTAAAATATTCCCCTGAGGGTTGCTAATGAAATTATATTGCTCCAGTCCCAATAGGTCAAAACTTTCCAACATAGTTCTCGCTGCGTCTTGTGTGCGCGCATAGCCTTGATGGATTATCTTGGGTGGGGAGTCAGACCAATCTATGTGAGGCAAATTGAAATCTCCCACCAATAAGACCAGGTCCTCCGAAAAATCGTCGGTGACCCTCGACACTGAATCAATAACATTAACAATATGTTTATCTTGGTCGCGTTTTCCACCCACCACGTATGATATACAAACGTGAAGGTTACGTCTTGAGGTCGAGCCTAACGAGTTGTGTGGAATTGTAATCCATAAAAGTTCCGAGGGATCTACCGACCATTCGGGCCGTATAGTAGCATTTAGATATTTTTTAGTACATATCATTACTCCTCCACCTTTAGTTTTAGTAAGTCTGTCTTTACGGAACACATCGTAGTTAGAATCACAGACTTCTGAGTCTAGGATACCGGCGTGAAGCCACGTCTCAGTTATGAGAATTATATCTACATCTAACTTGGTTGCGTTGCGATAGAATTCCAAAGTTTTGGTCCGCAGACCGCGGGCGTTTTGATAAAATAAATTTAAATTATACACTGTGTTTGAATAAAAAAGAGTGAAATATGAAGATTCTAATATGTGGAGGGGAATAGAATTGAATGTATATGAGAGGCATCCCCATTAAAATTATTTCAACGCTCGGTACGATGTATGGGTGATAATATGTATTAGATACTTTATATAGAATAAGTGTTGCAAAAGTAACCTTATTTACTTTAGAGGAATTGTGAACATCTGAAACGAATCTGTTCGGCATATAATCTATATGAGATAGTACGTGCACGTGCAAGTGTAAATTGTATGTAAATAAGTACCTATATAATATACATAATATAGCGGATACCTTTCCTGATAAGTGGCCGAGAAATGATGCAAAGCATGACCCATGATGACCAAAAACTAGCCCTATAATGCCGAAGATTTGACATGAATGTATTGCGTACGTTATGACAAAGCGGTGGCGCAAGAACAGTAACGAGTGTGAATTGATACTCTTATAAGTAAAATATGTGATGGAACACTTGGGTCCCCTGTGTGACATTGTTACAGCATTTGTTATGGTGATTAGCAGTCCGAGCACACATATAAATATAATATTAGTTAGGCAAAGATGAGCTAATCTACAGTCTAAAATATTATAAAGGTAGTACGTCATAAAAAATGTTGAAGGGAAAGGTCTACAGTTTGAGGTGGTCAAGAAAGTCTTTGTTTTTGACTCGTATGGCTTCTGAGGAATCGTCTTTACGTATGTATATTTGTCCAAACTTGACCCAAACGTACTTATAGCCACTGTTTTTCACAAATTGTCTTGCCGCCGCATGTAATTGTTTTGTTTCCGGAGATAAATGTTCAGTAACATAAATGCGTTGGCTGGGTCCCTGTATTCCGAGATGCAATGAGTTTAATTTGTCCTTGCTGTTCTTTTTATTGTGACGGAGAGACGCTGACAGAACGTTATCTCTCATGCGGGGCGAGGAAAGAGTCACTACGATATTTCGTGGTCTTTTGGTGGTGGTGTCCACCTTCGCCACACGCCGGCAGCTGTGTATATCTGCGTCAGACATAGGAAGATCAATTTTTCCACATAAGTTTTTAAATATAGCGATCACATTTTCGGTCGGTGTTTCGGGAACGGCTTGAATTTCCACATTTCGATTACGTGAAATTTTTTCTAACGTTGAGAAATTTTTGTGAAGATGTGATATTTCCTCCTTCAAACGAATTTGTTCAGACTGTAAATTCGAAATGGCACTATCCTTTTCTTTTAGTTTGCATTGCAGGTCCTTTATCTCGTCCATTAGAAAATCGGTGGTTCTTGTAAACTCCTCTTTCAAATCCCTTACAACGCTATTCAGCTCCAGGTTTAAAGTTGTTTTAAGGTCTTGATTCAGGGCAGTGCGGAGATCAGTGATAATTTTAGAGGAAGGACACAACTTTTTATCGAGAAGATCACTAATGCTTTCCAGGTTGACAGAAGTGTCGATAAAGGCTGACGATACTGAGCTTGTTGTTTCTGGCTTTGTAAATGTCGGTGTGATTGCGGACACACGAGCCGGAGAGTTATCGCTTCTGTTTCTGCGGGCGGCAGCATTTACATTCAAGCATGAGGGACACTTCAGAGAAGAAAGCTGTTCGGCTGTTATAGTCAGGGTATTCTCAGCTTTTACGTTAAGGCACCCCAAGCAGTAGCGAGTTTTACATGCTTTGCATTGCAGATTGTTGTGGTTGTCAATTGGTATATTGCACCCAACACACTTCATTTTGTTCCGCCAAACAAACTTTGTTTACAAAAGAACGTAGGTATGTACACGTCTTGTGGGTCATAATATGTAATGCGAGCTAGATGCGAGAGGCCCGGGATCGATCGAAGTGGCGAGTATTGGGAGAGGCCTATGTCCAGCAGTGGATTGATGTGAGCTGATGATGATGATGATGATGAACAATATGTAAAGCGATGTCAATAATTTAAGAATGCTGGGCCACACAGTACCGCCCAGTCTCACAACAAGCCGAAGTTTATAGGTATTCATGCTATACCCGTAGTACGGAAGTTACCTGGTAATGCTACAACAAATTCTAATCATACAAGGTACTTTTAGGTTTAGTCCCGTTAAAATGCAAGACATAATTTTAACTTCGGGAAGGAAAACTTGGAATTCTGCTTGGGTACAAAAACCTAGGACGATTTAATTTATTTTCTAATTAGGTCAAGAGTTCGTGACGAACTTTTGGCGGTAATGATGAAATTTCCTCAACTTAATTTCACCCTTTTAGGCTTAGAAATTAGAATATTTGCCACTCAGCCTGGTGAGAATGATAACACTGACATTTTATTCATTTGCAAGTAATAAGTTAAAGATCTCTAGTGATATACCTATTGCGCTACTTAAGCTACTACAGCAGGCCCTAGCCATGCTCAACACATAACTGAAACCATCAAATCAATGTCTCATTTACAAAAGTTATTTTATTTAAGCAACCAGCCTCTTTACTATCTCCTCGCCCCTTTAATGCCAATATAGAGTTAAAGTTTACAAAGATACGATATTGTCTCGCTATCGTGGATCTCTTAGAGATCAATATTCAAGCAGGTTTCAATTCTTCATCGAATATTTACAAAGCAATCTGCCCAAGCTGCACACACTCGACATCCGATGCACGCACGAGCTTTTGAGCACAAAATAACCCTTCAACTTGATTAAAAGGAAGCAATAAATAGGCTTCCCGTTGAACTACCATCCAAAGAATCTTCCAGAAAACAGTATTTCAGCATTGTTTTCTCCCTGTCAAACTGGCATAAAAGATCAACGTTCCCCGCTGGCTACATCTAGTACACTCAATTTGAACTGCAAAGGAACAAGGCATGAATAAACAATTTACCATAGCACAGACGCGCTGGATGGCGGAGAAGAATGCACATTCACTGAGCACGTCAGTGATATCGTGCTGCCTTTCTTCACGTACACATCCTGAGAGCCCCAGATGGTAGCCGCCGCCGCTGCAACAAACAAAAAGCAACCTTAACACAACCGCAATAGGATTACAAATCCTAACCTAAAGTGCAACGATGAATACGAAAATTGTTTTACTATGCGCATAAGGCTTTCTAATCCAGTGGACGTTGCATTTTTTTGTCTGTGTTGCTATTTGTAAATTCCACCGTATTTACATGTGTGATAAGTTTCAATTTTGTACGATGATGGCGTTTTATAATTTACACGTAGTTTTTCGAACTGTCTTTCGTATAGTCGATTTTATTACTTCATTTGTAATTGATAGGATAATAATTAATTTTAAAGACCCTCTCTAAGAAATTTCCATAAACAATACAAATAATATAGGTATTATGCCTTAAAACAAACCAGTAATCTAATAATAATAAGCGCAAATCAAAGCAATGTTTCGAGAACCGTAATTGAATACGTAGTTTAATGTGTTAATTCACACATAATCTTGATTTATAATACCTAACGTACCACAATGTATGACGTGAACAGAAATATCATCTACATCAAAGAAAACGTTTACTATCATGCTTTTGAAATAAATGAAGATACTAATGAGGCAGAAACATAGAACGTTCAAATGAATTACGTAAATGTTAATGACATACGCCATAACGAAACGAAATTCGTCATAATGAAATGAAGTTTGCCATAATAAATAAAGGTCGTCATAATTAAATTAAGTTCGTCATGAAAAAAAATAAGCTCGTCATTATAAAATGAAGTTCGTCATAAAAAATTAAGTTCGCCATAATGAAATGAAGTTCGTCACAACAAAATGAAGTTCGCCACAACAAAATGAAGTATTGAAGGAATCTAAATTGGTACCTGAGGAGCGGGGTGGAGCCTGGGTCACGGGGGTGAGGGAGTCATCTGGAATGCATAAGACAAAAGCTTAGGAGAGGGTAGTGTGAAGGGAATACGAAATAGCATATGACTTCATAGATGCATTGGCAAACTTGAGAACAGTATTAGATATTGTGCAGGGTACAAGCAGAGAACCTTAAGTTATGACCTGTACGCAGAAGTTAGTTAGGCTACAAAGTGATTTAAGAGAATATGTATAGAGAAAGTTTGAGACGTCTTTACGAGCTCGTGCGAAAGATAAGAATTAATATAAGTGCGAGGACAATATACTTCTTTGTATTCAAGGATACCTGTAAATCTAATAATAATTGAAAATACCTATGTGTTTTTCAAATCTCACATAAGGAACTTGTTCATTGCCTTATACGTGACATCAGACATGTTGCCTAATCCTAATACGAAGTGTGTTGATTTTGTGATATGTAAATAAATTATAAATTATGATTAAAGTCTAAATGTTTGTGCTAACAATTCATTATTATTTTGTATATAACCAAATTGGCGAGGAATATGCACACGCGGCACTCTTGCAAAATCATGGAACACACAATAAACTACTATGATTATAAATACGCCAGGGTCGTTTGCTAAATAAAAATTAAAAACATGTTTATTTATACAAGTAGGTTTACATAACTTTGGTTATCATGGTGTTGTATTACTTCTACTATGTAGGTATGTTATCAATGGTTTAAGTAAGTACAAGTAAGGGATGTAAGGGAGCGACCCATCATCTTTTCACTCCAAGCCAACCTCACCTGCCCGTGGTGCATCCTGCCGAATAACAAACGAGGCGCTAGCAACCGACTGGTGGCGGTATAACCATCACAATTGAAGGCGTAGCTAAATACTACAGACCGATGACGGGCAGCAGCGTCACCGGAGCGAGAAGCTACGTCCTGCGATCGCCAACCCGCCTGCCCAGCGTGGCGATTATGGGTATATCCTCCAGATGTTTGCCCTAAGTGGCGAACAACTGGAGAGGCCTATGTCCAGCAGTGGACTGCAATAGGCTGATGATGATGTAGTAAGTACATAATTAGTATCCACTTTACTTAAAAGGTCAGCCTTCTTGCACAAGTATAGTCGTAATAAGTACAAATACATCATAAAGTTCAGTGTGAAGTTTTAATGATGTGCGAATGTTAGAAAACCTCACTGATTTTTAATTAAACGTATAATGTAAACAAAAATTTTTCACTCCAACTCAACATTAATTATTTCAACGAACTATTCTAACAAAAAACTCTCATTGAAAACATAAAACCTGACGTGAATCCGCAAAGGTTGAAGAGAAAAAATCTCCGTTATCTGTATCATGAAAATATGCTCGGGATGTTCCTTCAAACATTTTTCAACTATAACAAGCCGTATAATTGGCTCCACTGAATTTGAGAGGTCCGTAATATATCTGGCAGTCAACCGTGCGGGAACAAATGAGTCTACGAATGAAGATAAAAATAGTTTTAGTACAACATCGGATTTATGTGCGCGTAACTTGAATACTTAATAAACGATGTTCGATTTGTTTAAAACGAGAGTTAGAAAGATAGAGCTGTTTGCATTCGTGTCATTTATTTATTTGCAATAAAGTTCATATAAAGATGTGTAGTTCGTTAAATCTAGATAAGAACTACACCTATTAATCTTACTTCTTAGACCAATGCCATACAAAGTGTAATTTTAAATTTATACTAATATCATTGGCATCATACATAATTCGCACATACTAAACTTTACTAGAGGCACTCTTTACTGTTTCCTTTCACTGGTAAGTGGTCATAAGTCCATCCCATCTATAGGAATAAAGATATTTTTCATTCTCTAGCAGCAACATTTATGTACTTATTGCATATTTTTTCCATAAGGAAACTCTTCGATAGTAAAGTATAACTATCTACTGGTACCACACTTAAATATCTCCCTGGGAACTCCCAAGGAGATATTGAGTTGGCCTGTACTGTCGAAATACAATCAGGAGAATTATTATTATTTCTTACAAATAATTTGCGCTTGTACGCCCCAAAACGTCACCAAATATCGCCTGGCAACCTCCATAATGAACATTTACGAGCTTCACCCATTAATCTCAATCCTTTGAAGTAACTGTCGAAATGCGACTGGCTAATTCATTGTCGCCAAACAAATCAGACTACTAATAAGTCGGAATACCTTCTTCGGCTAACTCAACTGTTGCTATACGCATATACATACGCTTATTTCAGTAATCTCTTTTTTTTATAGTGGCTCGACATAATAGCTTCCCTACGCCTGATGGAAAGCGAAAGAGAAGCCCAAGTCACTGTGACAACGGGCTAGTAACTGGTCAGTTACCTGTCAGTTGCCACCGCCATGCCGGCCCAACTCTAACCCCCCACAAGCTCCGGAAACCCTACTCACCGGCAGAAACACGACCCAGAGGTCATTTGACTGCGGGTGGAAGTCCTTCCCCAGACGGGCGGCTCAATTCGAGCGAAGATTCGATATGCCCTACCTCTCTGCGTCTTCTACAGACTTTTTAGGGTAGGATCCATCCGTATCACCTGGAAATTATTCGTCTAAGACTGTTAGTTTGCAGTGTTCATTTCTTGCGTGGACCTCCAAAATTTGGAACGACCTCCCAGCCAGTATCTATGGTTGGCCGAGTATTACTGACGATCGTTAAGAGTTTTTTCTTTTTATAATTACTTATGTGTAATTAACAGATAAAATGAATTCATTAGCCATGAAATAGTTTTATTAACCACTTTTTAGTCATTAACTAATTTCAGAACTAAAGGATCATAATAATTATATCGTAACCACAAAAAAAGGAGATAAAACTCTTAATTATATTAACTCATTTAACCAAATTCAATTACGAGCTAAACTGGTATTTTAACGTAATTAATTGTTTCCAAACGTAGGTAAGATTATAATCTAGGTGCTTAGAAAGGCAATTATGAAGTACCTTAGGTTTTAGTTAACATAATTTCAGTAATTTTCAGGGTGTCTTTTTCAATGTACCTCTGAGGGAATAATATTTTAATAAGGCCTGAATAACAGATAAATGTTTTAGGCGTGGGGGTATTGTAACTATTTTAAGTAATATTTTCTTAACAATTTAGATTTTTATAACCAGTTATTATGAAAGTCTAACATAAAAGGTTATTTTAAGTAGTGTAATGCTTGCTGGTCATAGCTGTCCTCTCATAGAAATATGCTTGTTACCGTAAAACATGTAATTAGTCCGTCTTTTAGATTGTGTTGTGCCAAAGGATTGGCTTGGTGGCACAATTGGTAGTGACCTCTGCCTTCTGAGCCAAGAGACGTGGGTTCGATCCCCGCACATTACAAACATTTGTGTGCATGAACATGTCTGTTTGTATTGGTCTGGGTGTTTTCTATGAATAATATGTATTTATTTACAAAAAAAATATTTAAGTAAGCTTATCAGTTGTCTAGTTACCCATAGTACAAGCTTCGGCTTAGTTTGGGGCTGTGTGGTCCAGCGTGGCATATCTTGGTTTATTTATTTATTACTATTTATTAATTGCGTTGGTTGTACCGCCACCTGTCGATTGCTAGAGCCTCGTTTGTTATTCAGCAGGATGCACCAAGGGCATGTAAAGGTGGTTTGGTGCGAAAAGATGATAGTGGATGGATGATCTTTTACATCCCTACTATTACCTACTAAAACAACAAATAATTGACATTCTATAAGTTCTGCTTAGAGGGCTATTAGTTCGAACTGTTGGTGAAAATGGGCAATAAATATTTGAATTTAATACTTAAAGAGAGTCCGCGCTCGTGACGGCTGAGTAATTCGCTCAATGGGACCGCTGCCCTTCACAAACATATCTATATTTCAACGGACCTTTGATCTTTCATTAGGCAAAACCTTTGATTCCAATGGGTTTATAAATTTTTGATTAAATCTAAAACATCTTTGGTTTAGTAATCGCTTATTCAATTACGATTGCAGGCCGGACCAAGCCCGAGTTTGGAGATATTATCAAAATGATTGTGGTGATAAATCAAATCTAGACACGCCGGAGCGTGTAAGCCAAGTTCCAGTCAAGAGGACTGGCGACCGCAACCTATTTGAAGCCACCATTTAATCCTTTATAAGTAACGAACTACTTATCTTGAAAATACCAAATTTTATTGAGTAGATAACCATGTATCCCAGTTTTCATAAACATAGCATAGTAATAGGGTATGTAGATATTAGCATTCAAATTTTAATATATTTAAAAAGGCTAACTGTTGAGTTTGTTGCGGCATTTCTTCTCAGCAGGCTACATGAAATAGGCAGTAAAAAGTATTGACGTGCAAAAGTATTTTATTTGAAATTTATGTACCTACCTACATAAATAAATAAGTCTTCTAACCCTATTGAAGTTAATAACATACACTGGAAATGAATGTAATCTTTTACATAAGACTTGGCAGCATAGTCTCAGACCTTAGCCGGTTCCATGATTACCGAATTTATAAAAAAAATACTAGTCAATCTATTTGCAGACATACACTACCTATTTAATTTTATCAAATATATCGCTAAATTATAACCGATTAATATCAAATATAGTGCGTAAATCAACAGACCTCAAGTCTATAGTAGGTGAAGTCCAAAAAACAACACAACTTGGCAATCATTTTGACATTTTGGTGGGATTACTTATTATTTCCCTGAATGTCTAAGATAGTAGAACTTTGAAAGTCGCCGACGCCATTCGATCCTTCGGTTCTAGAATTCAGAACTGAATTTAAGGTAAACTGCTGACAATTAAGTTTACGTAGAACTTGGCTGTTTTAACACTTGAAATAACAATTTAACTTGATTATAAGATTTAGTCAAGGTAACAGACTTACGGCGTGAAACAAAAGTGGTCTAGGAATTTCTGATTTAGCAATAAATTGATGTTTGTTATGAACGTTAAATTAAACATCAAGATTGTATCAACTCCGTTACTGCGAACTATATACAAAACATTTGCACGTGACAATGTTCTGTAAATTATTATATTTATATAATAGGCTTGTTTGGCTAATAATAAGTCCATCTTTTAGCTTATTCAAAAATTAAAGACACGTACTTTTTTTATTTGTAAATTAGACTAAAAATTACAAAGCTATAGCCCGTTGAAATTACGAGTTCCGCCACTCGGTGAGGTATTTTTACGGGACGGAGTAACGTCAAAGACTCCCACTCCTAACTTTTGATGCCTTGTATCTTTGCTATTTTTTATTTGAATGAAAAATACGAATCCAATACATTTTTATGATCTAAAATACGGACTAAATATAATGTAATTATTTTGACCCCCAAACCATCCGTATTGTAACGTGCATCTATAGGAGGTTATAATTACAAATAAGCTTTAAAGTAGTTTTCTTCTTCATTCAAAACAATTTTTAATATCTCATGCGTATTTAGCTAGTCTCCTCTGAGAAAAATCTCTGGATTGGTGGAGAAGTAGTGGCTGAAATTCGGTCAGGAAAACGTATTATTAAATGAAGTTATCGGCCTATCAGTAAACATCTTTCTTTTTCCAATGTAACACGTATAACAACGTTCATTAAGTCCAGTTCACAACGTATTTTGTTTTCGGCCCATATTCACGAACATTTTTTCATTTTCTTCCACAGCAAGCGTCATAGTTAAGATTATGTTGTGGATTTCGGACGTGATAAGCCCCACCGACACTCGGGTCAGAGGTGAAACCTATTTCTTGTTTATAAAATATGCACAAACAATTTCAATGTTTCATTATAAATTCCGTTTCGTACAAAAATTTGTTTTGTATTTTTGCATAATGCCGAACCCCTTCAGGGATACCTGTTTTAGTAAAAATTTAATGGACAGGCGAAAATAGTACATTAAAAGGGTCGTGACGGTTGTTTTAAAATTCATGGGGACGCTTTAAAATGTAGAAATTCTCATTAATATCAAGGGCTTTGGACATATAACAATAAAGGCTTAATTTCCGGGAGCTTTCTTTTAGGCGGTATGTTTTAATTAATTTTTGGTTTTCGCCTAAAGTGTGTTAGGTCATAACATTTTAGCTTCTCGGTCAATGGTAGGGTTTAACCGCCTGGCTAGCGACCAATGTAAGCGACCAATTCCTGTTTGCTTATGGCGTCTACGTTCCTTACAGCTTCGATTAAAAGCATTGGCTAGAAGGGGAATACGGTAATAGAGAAATGCGGCGCGAATTACGTAGGAAGCCTACGTTAAGCATCATCATTTCGCTCCAAGCCAACTTCTCCTGCCCGTGGTGCATCCTGCCGAATAACAAACGAGGCGCTGGCAACCGATTGGCGGCGGTATAACCATCACAATTGAAGGCGTAGCGAAGTACCACAGACCGATGACGGGCAGCAGGGTCACTCGGGCGAGAAGCTACGCCCTGCGATCGCCAACCCGCCTGCACAGCGTGGCGATTATGGGTATATCCAGATGTTTGCCCTAAGTGGCGAACAACTGGAGAGGCCTATGTCCAGCAGTGGACTGCAATAGGCTGATGATGATGATGATTGCACGCGTAGAGCATCCTGCGACTTTTTAGAGTATATGAGCCACAGATTACCCGTGGCAGTCAGAACGCCTTACATAGGATAATTTTGACTACATAAGCTGTTAAAACGCGTCCAGTACAAAACGACTTGGTACAAACAAAGACGCAAGTACAAGTAACGAGTTGACGCAGACAGATGCGCACCACTTTGTATCGCCGCATTAGCCCCTCTTCTAATATGACGAGAGATGAATGTGAGATTACGCCTTCGTCACTTTTCACGTAACGTGAAAAAGGGGAGCGATGTACGCCGGTCCCTGTATGAACTAATTTGTTACGAAAAGCCGTGGGTCGTGTTGCTCGTCGTTTGAGCGATGTATTCTGTGCGCACGGTGTTTTATGGAGCGTGGTGTTGTTTCGAGTGCTCGTGATAAGCTATTAAGTGTCAATTTTTAGCGTTTTGTCGGAGCGGTGGTGCTGGCGCTTGGGAGTTGGGATTTTTGTATTAGGTAAATATAGGAACCGAGAGGGTTTTTTTTTAATATTTAGATAGTACTTACAGCTAGCTAGCTACTTACTTTAAGGTTGAAAAGAAAATTAACTTAATTTTTCGCATTAGACTATTATAGTAAAAAGACCGAAAGAATGCAACATAACTGTGTCTGAGCGCTTCTGAAACATTTGCTTGCGTCTTTAGAGATTGATCTCTGCAACTGAAATATTACTACTATAGCAACTCATGTACGAACCCTGTGCGTATCATTATTAGTTTCACCACACATTAATAGATGGCGCTGCTTGTATTTTACATCGCGGGATTATTTTCTTATTCGGATCATATAAAATGCCATAGGTTTGGTATATTATTCTATTTAATCTGACCTGATATCATCTAAGGTTATCAATGGATTACGGCAGCTTTTAAGCACAATTAAGACTGTCGTTAGAGGTAACGATTAAAAAAGTTCACTAGTGTAGAACTAGTTTATTACCCAACTCGGCAAGTTTTCTTTAACCCATCGTTTCCCAATCATCACCAAAGTCTCGACCTCGCTGGACTACTCAACCCACCACTGTTTACACTACACTATTTCAAAAAGCCTATAATATCAGTATCTCAAAACTATTCACTTTAAAAGTTGCACAAGTAAAAGATAGATAAAATCCCTAGAAGTCGGTACTTTCTAGATTTATAGCCTTTTGTAATGAAATACTTTTGCAGATAAACTCTTAACTGATACAAATCGCTTTAATATAAGGCTATGCGTCTACATTTGCAGCATTCTGTAAACTTAGCAGACGTTAAGCTGTACGATGTATCCAGCTGTATGTAGCTAATATAATACATTACCGAGGTGATATGGGGAAATTTTATATTGCTGTGAGATGATGAAAAGCAGCATTTCACGACCGGCCTCCGTGTTGTAATGTTTAGAGCTTAAAGTTTACATTGCGAGTGATCTAAAGCTTCGGGTTCGTTTCACTTTTATTCGAATAAAAAAAATTAGAACTTAAAGTTACTTCATATGATGCTTACATTACACCGTTGGAATAAAAACCTTATTGTCCAGGATTTAAAGTCACCAAAAATACATCATCATAGTCATCAGCCTGTCGCAGTCCACTGCTGGACATAGGCCTCTCCAGTTGTTCGCCATTTTGGACAAACAGGAGGCTTTACCCATAATCGCCACGCTGGCAGGCGGGTTGCCGAACGCAGGGCGTGGCTCCTCCGGTGACGCTGCTGCCCGTCATCGGCCTGTGGTATTTAGCTACGCCTTCAATCGTGATAGTTATACGGCCAACAGTCGGTTGTCAAAACGTCGAGTATCGAATATAGCGCGCACGCATTACTACTGTACTTCCTAATATTTTAGCTTCTATATTTGTAACAGAATCGTAAACGTATTGCTTAACTACAACTAGGTACATTAAGTTAATTACTAACTCAAATGTTCGAAACATTTTCGGATATTAAATTAAAATCAAGCTTCCTAAAGGAAAATTTTTAATGTAGCATTAAAAGAGGACAAAAAATATAAATAAAATCTGAACACGTTTCATTTCGCTAAATTCCTTTTATGAAATAACTTGTTTGTAGCTTATAAAAGTCTCTCTTTATTATGTTTTCACACAAACAGTAAAGTTTTAAACATTATTAAAATTAAATGTAGTACGTTTTAAATTGTGCAGTGCATAAAAATTTAGCAAATTGCGCAAATGTATAAATAACCCAAGACATGCCACGCTGGGCCACACAGCGCCACCTAGCCCCAAACTAAGCCGAAGCTTGTACTATGGGTACTAAACAACTGATAAACTTACTTAGATACATTTTTTTTTTGTAAATAAATACATATTATACATAGAAAACACCCAGACCAATACAAACAGACATGTTCATGAACACAAATGTTTGTACTGTGCGGGAATCGAACCCACGACCCTTGGCTCAGAGGGCAGAGGTCACTACCAAATGAGCCACCGAGCCTGTCAAAAGGCATGCAGGTAAGCATAGAAATATTTGTCGAGAGACGAGATAGCTATATATAGAAAGACTTTGACTCGTCTATCCACTTCTCAGAAACGATTTTTACAACAAGCCCGCTGCTGGACATAGGCCAGTCCTTCAGTTGTCCGTCACTAAGGGCAAATATCTGGAGGACATACCTACCCCTACTCCACGGTCATTATCTTATCGTACCTATTTTAAGTTACACAACAATTTAGTTATGTAAATCTAAGGAATATTATCCAACTCTACATAATAAAAGGACTTCAATCTACCTACTTCTATACTTTGAATCTACTTTAGCAATCATATACTCGTATATAAAAAGATTGAGACTGACCGACATAGTGATCTATCAACGCACAGCCCAAACCACTGGACGGGTCAGGCTGATATTTGGCATGATGTTATGACGTAGACATCCGCTAAGGATTTTGATCAATTCTACCCCCTAGTGGATAGAATAGGGGATGACGCTCTATTCCACGTGGACGAAGTTGCGGGTACAGTGAGTTAAAAATAAATGCTTGAGTCTTGAATATCAAATGTTTTTTTTTTCCTACCTTCAACGTTGAGCATAACAGCCATATTGATCTTAGGCTCGGTGTTGATCTGACACTCGTACACCCCCGCGTCCCTCGGCTGCACGTAGTCTATCTTGAGGTCCCAGTCGTCCGAGGGCTCCGGGTGCAGCACGCTGAACCTCGCGTCTCCAGTGTACGTGAAGATGTGGGAGGTCAATATGTGGAGGTCTCGTTTCCTCATCCATGATACCTGGTGGAAAAATGTATCGTTTATTATAAGCCCGAGACATGCCACGCTGGGCCACACTTCGCCCTCTAGCCCCAAACTAAGCCGAAGCTTGTACTGTGGGTACTAGACAACTGATAAACTTACTTAAACACTTTTTTGTTCAAACAGACATATTTATGAACACAATTTTTTGTACCGTGCGGGGATCGACCCACGACCCCTGGCTTAGAAGGCAGAGGTCACTACCAAATGAGCCATCTTGCCAGTCAAATTCACAAAGTGATACAAACATTATTTTACCATTTCATACATCATTATTTTATTCATTGGCTACAAAATGACATAGCAATATTGACGCATCAATAACCAGAACTTATATCATCATTATCAATAACAATAACTTTATATGTTACAGTACTGAAATAGTTTCATGGATTTAATAATGATCTGATATTCAATAAAATTCCATCCCTAATTGATTCTATGAATATCGGCTTAAAATAACCGAAACGAGAATCAAAAGCAGGTATGGGTTCACAGATTTGTGTTCACCTAACTATAAATAGTATCACCGAGACTAATAATAATGAGCAATGAAGATCACACAAATAATTTACCTAAATTAGATCTGAGAATAAGGCCAAGTTAATATGATCGCATGGTAGTACCGCGGTACAAGACCAAAGTAACGGGATAAAAAGTTCATCATCATCAGCCTATTGCAGTCCACTGCTGGACATAGGCCTCTCCAGTTGTACGCCATTTAGAGAAAAAATTTGAAGGATATACCCGTACTCGCCACGCCGGGCAGGCAGGTTGGCGATCGCAGGGCGTAGTTTCTCTCTCTTTCGTCGGTATGTGGTTCTTTCGTTCTACAATTGTTACAATAGTACAATTTGTGATGGTTATACCGCAACCAGTCGGTTGCCAGCGCCTCGTTTGTTATTCGGCAGGATGCACCACGGGCAGTTGAGGTTGGCTTATAGCGAAAAGATGATAGCCCTAAACCTCAAAAAAAGTCTTGACTTTTATGTAAATTATGTAAATAGATTTATCATTAATAAAATGAATTTCCAGGTCGTTTAAATTTTTCCTTCAAGCGTGACTAGAATAAGCCGTATGTCTGACAAAATACGCTCATAAATCTTTGTCTTTATGTTCTTTTGGTATTCCGAATATTAGAAAAGATTTAGTTCATTCCGAGAATCTGAAAGTTAGAGGACTATTTGTAAAGATATAGAATTTCATCGGTGTATTCAGGTTCCAACAGGGAAAATGATATTATCAAGCAAATTACATTACGTTAGACGTAATAAACGAGTGTGTCGCGTAATTTGTTTTGAAATACGATAATTCTGACCTTGATAAAGTATTTAATAAGGTATACCACGCAGAATTTTCCAGAAATAAATTACCTCACGTGCAAATATCAGGTGTCCTTTTAGAAATTATTTTCCTCTTACATAATGGATGGTCATTCAATAGTGTCGGTAAATAAGATGTTCCCCCGCTTTCCTGTTTTACTGGAGCTCCCTCAAGGTAACAACCTTGGTCCTATTTACTTAATATATTCCAACTTGATAAACGACTTAGCTAAGAAAGAAGCTACGTGTTTATTAGCTGATGTAAAAAGTAAACTGTGTGGTATTTTGTTTTACATAGTGTACTGATTACAGTCCAATCTAGAATGAAGTTTTGTTTATAAATTTCATGATCATCATCATCATCAGCCTATCGCACTGCTGGACATAGGCCTCTCCAGCTGTTCGCTTCTTAGAGCAAACACCTGGAGAATATACCCATAATCGCCTGCCACGCTGTGCAGGCGGGTTGGCGATCGCAGGGCGTAGCTTCTTGCTGCGGTGACGCTGATGCCCGTCATCGCTCTATGCTATTTAGCTACGCCTTTATTTGTGATGACCGCCACCAGTCGGATGCCAGCGCCTCGTTTGTTATTCGGCAGGATGCACCGCGTACAGGTGAGGTTGGCTTGGAGCGAAAGATGATAGGTCGCTCCCTTACATCCCCTTATGAATTACAATGTCTGGGAAATAAATTGCGCAAATACAAAATGTGTTAGGTCTATTGCCGATTGCAAAACGGGGTGTTACTGTTACTTAATTTTTCAGCCTCTTTTCCTCCACAAGTAGGTGATGTGACCAAAATCCTGCATATATCGGGAGAGTAACATTTATTTCCGCCAAATGTATTACACCGTTAGATAATGATAAGAAAAACCCTTGCAGAGGTTTGTTAAACAACAGCCGAATCTCACGCTTACATAGCGCCATCTAGCGGATATTTAATTTCAAAACGCCCTCATTCCTCGGGATGATTCCGAATGCGCGCTTAGCCAACTTAATGGTAATATTCTGAGGCCGAGCGGCCCCACTTAATTGCGCCCAGCTTATACCGGCCCACTCGCTCTAATTACACACAAAAACAAAAACTCAACAAAGAAGGCGAATTTATTCTCTAATTTCTCAGGCTCGGGACGCTCGAATTAAAAATATAATTGAAACGTTTATAGCTGGTGTAATTTTAATCAAACGGCGGACTATCTCGGTGCCTTTCCGAGAAATGCTCCGGGCAGAAGCGGCTGATACTCTTGTTTTTCTGCAGGTAATGTGTTAGGTATTGTTCGTTTAATGTTTGTAAATAAAAATCTGATATCTGACAGTGATTACGCAGTAGTAGTTGGGAATTTCGATAACCAATAGAGTTGTTAATTTTAATTGGTTAAAACAGTTTTACACTGTGTTCGTATAATGTATACTAGAATGCTAGGGGATTACTTTTTGACACTGTGTTTTACTAAAAGTCTTAAAACATAATTCTAAAACACAACATTACACGCGTTGGCCTCATCCCACAGAAAATAGCTTATGTTCTTGTATTATGAAAATCTAATTCAATAAAGATACCACAAATACATTCTTAAATACGATAATAACATCCAGGCGAAGACAAAACAAGTGTTCATCACGTCCTGAATTGTTCTGGGCCGGAATAGAATCCTGAACCCTCAGTTCTGAAAGCAGGTGTCACTACCAAATGAGCAACAGGACCAGTCAACACCCAATGAACATTCAATAACATAAACAGTATTGTCCTTTGTTAAGCCCGAGTATTCCTTACCTACATCATCTTTAATGTCAGAACTTATACCAAATTGGCAAGATAGAAACACAAGTTAAAAAACTATTACAAGATCCAATACATAATCTTGATTGATTGATATTTTTTCTGAGAAAAAAGGAAAAGGGCCAGTCTCCGAGGGATTATAAAAATCTTAGACGATCCGGGGCCTCGGGTGGAATAAAACAGGAAAAATATGCTGTGAAATGGCGGTCTGTCTTGCGAACGGCACAACGTCGAATTTGCCTGGCGACCGATGAGCGTCATTGTCGTAAAGAAAGTGGTCAAGCGTGAGTCGTTTTCACGTGATAATGACGCTTGCTAGAACTAGTCCTTCCGTGACCGTGGCGCTTGCGGCAATGCCAAAATCATGCTTAAGCATGAATGAATGAGCCTCAGGTATCGCTAAATAGACAGGTTGAGAAGATTTAAGTCACCTTTAACGGCCGGACTGGCGACATCTGGCTGGGGAAAAAACAGTGTGGCGAAATGTAGTGTCTGGGGCCAAGATCCACTTCGGGTCGCCGTAAGTAAGAATTAAGCACACAGTAAAAACAAAGTAAACAAATACAGATATAACAATCGGAGTGGAAACTTGAAACAGTGCATTATAATACGATGGATGGGAATCGGGATAGTATACATCTGGGAAAGAGATTGAGCTTACGAATAAAGACGAAGTTCAACGGGTCAGCTAGTAAATAGATCGCTTTTAGCCAGTGACCCAAAGTAGAAAGTTTTGACTACTGTCAAGAAACTGGTTCATTAAGTTACTTGCCTTTTACAACAGCTTACAATTAAGTTCTTACAATCAAGTTACTTACTGCTGACAAAAGCGACTGATGAAAAGCGAAAGGGAAGCCCTAGTCGCTGTGACAACGGGCAGGTAACTGGTCAGTAACCTGTCAGTTGCCACTGCCATGCCGGCCCAACCCTAACCCCCCACGAGCTCCGGAAACCCTACTCACCAGCAGAAACACAACCCGGAGGTCATTTGGCTGCGGTATTCTATAGGGTGGAGGATCCCCGGACGGGTGGCTCAATTCGAGCGATGATTCACTATGCCCTATTTCTCTAAAACCATACATTATTACAAGCTACAATAAAAACCCAAGTCGGTTAACGAAGCCCGAACTTACCACGCTTAATCGAACGCCATAAAACAAAGCGCAACACGAAATCGACAAACTGTCATCAAATCGTACTCCGCTCACAGACCCCTAATATTCCCAAATCCCAACGCTCATCCCGCGACCTTTTTTTTACAAGGAAATGACGTAAGATAATTCCTCGCGAACAATATATTATAATGCATCGGGGGACACGTCAGAGGGCTATTTATTTTCAGGAATGGGTTGTGGGCTGCTCCTCCATTAATATGGCGGTCAGTGGGCCGTGGTTGAGAAGGATATCGAGGGTTCTATGAGTAGTTCGACGTTGAAAAATGATGTTGGCCAGGTGGAGTGCGACAGATAAGAAATATGGACCGAATGGACAATACAGCGGCTTCAGATAATTCACTGTGGGTTGGTGTTCCGATTCGGGTGTGATTTGTTTGTTGGTCCTTGTATAGAATATAGATTTATATTTACCGCGGTTATGGGAACGATCCCCGCACAGTACAAACATTTGCGTGCATAAACATTACCTGTTTGTATTGGTCTACATAGCAAATGTATAATTAAGTACTTATTTACAAAAATAAAAGCATCTAAGTAAGTTAATCAGTTGTCTAGTCAGTACAACATAGTATAGAACAAAGACGCTTTTTTCTGTCTGTCCCTATAAAGATAGTGGTGAGTTTTTTATTATACAGGGATTCAAGAGGAACTTTTATGTCTATAGTATATGAGTATTGCACCCATGCAAAGCCGGGGCGTAGTATAATATAAACTTCGGCTTAGCTTGGGACTAAATGGCACTGTGTGACCCCGCCTGGTATACATTGGCGAATTTTTAAATAAGTCTAGAATTGATTTGTTCATCTGGACTTATTGTCCACACTACAATATATAGATAGAAAAAAGATCATGCATTTTCCCTTTTAAATTGTATTGTTTATGAGCTCGATAGAGTACCTTCACAACTGTTTGTACCTATTACGTAGCTATCATGTGTCATCTTAATACTGGCCTTAATACCCTTATCGGCCTGACGGTTCAGCTGTTTATCTGCCGAAGCACAATCCGCCAAGGGCTAATACCGGCGCCGGCTTTTGTGCATTGATAGCCATCGTGCGTACTGGAATTGCCACGATTGGTCCTATATTGCTATTATCCTATAGAATAGTCTATAGGTCCTAATTAGTCAGTAGGAAATCGCAAGTAGGTACAACGTATGTATGTATAATATGCTTAAAGTAAATACTGCATACGTTTGGAAATACTGTTTGATAGTTTGAGATTGAGTGTTATGAACGATAGCTTTAACCATTTGATATCTAATACTGAAATTAAAAACAAAATTTGATGAAAACTTAAAGATTTTATAATCACTATGTACTACATATTTTCATATATCAAATAATCATGTTTCGTTAACTAATTGGGAGCTAGCAAGAGCGACACAACTTCTTAGCTGAAATGATTTATAGGTCTCCAGGTTTTGAAAATAAACGTACATTACCTTGTGAAAATAGCTGCAATCTGCCTGATGTTGACAAAAACAATGACATTGAGCTTAATAATTAAATCAGAGCAATGACGATCATTAAAAGAACCTCAATTAAAACAGAAAATAATCTCTATTATTTAAATTCTCCATTTAATAAAAAAGCATTACTTATTTTCTGTCAGTTCCAATAGTAAATCATAATCTATCACTTAGAAACATTTTAACGCAGACTTAAAATAAAGTCGATCCTTTTTACTCGTTTATTCAACAAAACGTTTCGCCATTTTGTGAAATATTTGAATTCAAATAACAATTGACTTTCGTTTCCATTCGATCCATCAAAAAAGATTTATTATTTTGCTATCAAAGTTGAATAATACAGTAGTGTGTTTCATAGTAACTTAATGTTTTATGAAATAGCGCTGTTCTACGTTTCAATTGAAAAGTTAAATTGAGTATGGTTCTATCAACTAATTCACATGCGAACGTTTTGAATTTCATGTATATTTAATGTTTTTATTTGGGTTGACAACTATTTTTCACTTGAAAAAAGTATTTGCAACGAAAAATACCTGTACTCTACCATTAAATAAAGCTCAAGGACTTATTTTGAAATGTATAGGTACATACTTGTCAATGCTTTCAATATTTTTTTAACATAAGATTATTTGAAGTGGAAGTGGGATGTAAGGGAGCGGCCTATCATCTTTTCGCTCCAAGCCAACCTCACCTGCCCGTGGTGCATCCTGCCGAATAGCAAACGAGGCGTTGGCAACCGACTGGTGGCGGTATAACCATCACAATTAATTGAAGGCTTAGCTAAATACCACAGACCGATGACGGGCAGCAGCGTCATCGGTGCGAGAAGCTACGCCCTGCGATCGCCAACCCGCCTGCCCAGCGTGGCGATTATGGGTATATCCTCCAGATGTTTGCCCTAAGTGGCGAACAACTGGAGAGACCTATGTCCAGCAGTGGACCGCAATAGGCTGATGATGATGATTTGAAGTGGACTGTGAAGTATTTGTCACAAAATGATATTACAAACAATAAAAAAAGTCATTTGACCGCGGTATTCTATAGGGTGGAGGTCCTTCCCCTGACGGGCGGCTCAATTCGAGCGAAGATTCGCTATGCCCTACCTCTCTCGTATCGTAGTCTAAGTACTTACAGTCCTATTTCCTATGTGCTTCGCTCGACATCTGAGGACTGCGGCCTGGCCCACCACCGCCGACACGTTCCTCGGAGACACGTCGTCGAAGTACGGCCTCTCGGGCCTCAGGCCTTCGCCCGTGCCCGCCCCGGGCAGGCCTATACCTGGGAACAAGGAAACACGTGGTTAGATCGGTTTTGTGTCAAAATAAACTTCTTGAGATAAGGTTTACCCGCGTGGCAGGCTACCACCATACACTCGACGAAACACTCGTGAAGTAAATTCGTCGCGTTGCGTCGTCGGGTTCAGTCGGTATAAAGTCAGAATAATATGTAGGTATACGCTGAATAATATATAGAGTAATAGGGGATGAACGGGAGAGATCTATCTTCTTTTCGCTCCAAGCCACCCTCAGCTGCCCGTGCATCCTGCCGTATAACAAACGAGGCTCTGGCAGCCGGCTGGTGGCGGTATAACCATCACAATTGAAGGCGTAGCTAAATGCAGCAGTGGCACAGCATAATTTGATAAAGAAAGAAGAAAAAATGTTTTGTTCTTATGTGGCAACGATACACAGACATAACATAATTATCCTGGAACTCTAATATCTCGGAACAAAGCTGTAGGTAAATTAGTCTATACTATAAATTAGTCCTTAGCATACCAGAATTGGACCTATTTGGAGCTTCTCTCCCTAGGTTAAAATTGTTATTGTTTTTCTACCTATCAGGATCTCCTTAGCTTGGGATCCCAACCACACCGGTTGGGTCTCACGATCTTTACCTACCTAAATTTGTTTTATGTAACTGTTTATCCGTTTCGAGATTTTTATTTTTTGTGAGTGCTATGTACGTCGTTATTGTGGTACATATCAGACGTTTATGTTAAAAATAATATTTGTGATGTGTATATGTATTAATAGGTATCATGTGGTTGTACTTAAATAAATAAATAGTCGCTTAAAGATCTCAACAAGTTAACGAAGCCCCATCAACGCAACATCCAATCCGAACCTTGTAAATCCAAAATTTCATTACTGCCTCCACTATTTGCGTAACCGCTCGCCATACGAAAGAAGCCTCTTATCTTCAAAGCGATCCCAAATTTATATCGAGCCATATTTGCCGAAATGTTTTCGTATAAACTTAAATAGTTACACGTGTTTACTCCACCGTATAAGTACGTATTCGAGACGTCTTAGCTGAGTAAACATTGCGTTAACGAGATTGCCTCTAAAGGCGATGGGATATTGATGCTTTTGTCGTATTTAGAGAGTTATTTGCACAGAAATATAGCTAGATAGAACTTCGATCACTTTCATCGGCGGTGACGAATAATACAAATCATTCTTCCCATTCACGCACACACTTGGACTTGGGCTTCTCTTTCGCTTTCCATCAGGCGTAGGGAAGCCACTATGTCGAGCCCTGAAAAAAAAACACAACACACACATAAAGCACAATATAAAACACACCTCACTTTGACTTTTGCGAAACAAGCAATTCGCGTTAGTGCATAAGTCGATGTAAACATAAGATTTATGGTAAGTTTTTTTTTGTACCATATTTTTTTCTATTTCTTCCTGTGGTTGTCACAAGAGTCGACTAAGGAACTTCTTGAGATTTCAGATCCTCAGTCGGTTCGGTGGTAAGGTTTACCCGCTGGCCTGGCGATCACCCTACACTCAGCGATAGGACCTTACTTACCACGTCCATCATTTGATTATTCTGGCGATACACTGACTGCTCTTGAAAGGCGACCGAAGACACGTTACGGGTGTATCACCGGTCGGTTAAAGCTGAAGAATTTATATTTCAAGACATCCCTCCAGAAAGGAACGACACCCACACGAAATATATAATCATCTTCGAGATTTAACCTCGCGTTTAGCAAACAAGGCCGTTCTACACTTGATACATTTCTACGGTTATTTGTGTCTCTTTCTAGATAGAAAATTGTAAGATGAGTTGCTATAATGTTTAGTCTCAGTCACTTGAGACAGTCAATCATTTGAATTCAAGCAAGCTTAGTACATATTATTAAATTTTTGACTTTAAAGGATTAAAAGGTTATTTAACCTACTTATAACATATAACAATAAAGGTTCTCTTAAATAAGTACTTAAGTTAAGTGGGATTTAAGGGAGCGACCTATCATCTTTTCGCTCCAAGCCACCCTGCCCGTAACCAACATCAGAGTATTGATGTTTATATTTACCCTAATAAATAAATAAAAAACACTGGTAACGTAATAAATTTCGAAAGCATACGACACAAAATCACGGTAGCACTAAATGAGAGATGAAAAATAAGGAAAACCTTTTCACGTCTCCGTGTTGGCGAAAAATACAGGAACACACTACAGCCACTGAATACAGAGTTTTGCAAAGATTTGTCACTTTGCCAAAGTAAAAATTCTCTTTAGCGAGTAAATTATAGCTTAGTTCCGGAGCCGCGCTTAAAGTTTGTAATTAGGAGAGAAATTAGGAGCTTTACTCATAATAGCGCTACTTAAATGACTTTACGCAGATTTTGTAAGAGTCCGGTCTGGGTCACTTCGTGTTAAATACAGTACGTTTTATGTTCGTTTTAAGACTGCAAAAGAAATGAAATTGCATCTAATCAGTATTTTATAATCATGTTTTTTGGTGACAAGCAGAATAGATTCGGAAATGTCTTTGTTCATATATACTGGTCACAAACATATGCCCCGTTCGCATGCTCCACGGAGCAGTCGCCTAGGTAGTGCAAAAAATAGATGTTTTACGAACAACATGAGTTCGGAGTCAGAATTTGACAATGAAATTAGTTCGTTTCCTGTATTTAAGACTATACGACAGTGAAAGAATTATTCAAATCGGTCCAGTAGTTTCGGAGCCTATTCGTATCAAACAAACAAACAAACAATCAAATCTTTCCTCTTTATAATATTAGATTAGATTATAGCAACGTAACTATAACAGATAGAGACATATTTTGTCGCCATCAAATTTTTTTAGATACATAATTAACTAGATTAATTGGACGTAGTTATGCTACAACGTTCCAGTCCACACGCAGATCGAATTGAGAAAATTGCGTTTTTGTGTTTTTGTGGTACGCTTTTTTATGGTTGCGCGTAGAACCGAGTAGTGTGTATCATCTAAACTAAATAATTAAATATTATTTTTTCATATACCTTTCATTGCAAAAAAATAATGTTACTCATACAAATTTTAAAAAAATTGTACTTGGAACGTTTTTACAAAAAGGCATTTTATATGAAGGTGGCTTTTAAATTAATTTGTGAAAACGTTCCAAAATGTGAAAATTACTATATTTAAGTAATTTATATATATTTTATCTAAAATAAATATTAGACAGTAAAACAACATTATTTATTATTTAAATGTGAATGGATTTATAAAAAGATCGTAAATTAGCCAATTTAGCTGGAGCAATAGGTTTTCCTTTAGGCAACAGCTGTATAAGATTAGATCTATTAATAATCGAAACCTCTCCTTTTACAGTCTTTTTAAGACCTACAATATTGCCACCAGGTCTTATAAAAGAATGATAGCTGCTGCAAATTCCAGCTATATCCGGAGAATTGGTGGGAGACTCACTAGACTTCCTTTTGGGACTAGAGCTTTTTGGTCTCTTGCCAAGGCCATGTTGGGAAATTTCTGCAAGTCGTCTTTTCCACCACTTTGTACTGCTGATGACACGCTTGCCCATACCGCAAAGGAGAAAGCAGACCTCTTGGGCTTTCTATTTGCATCTAACTGAATTCTTGATAACCGGGGAGAATTACCCCCTACCATCCATCAACATTCGTTTTCTGCAGGACAATGTTCGTAGACTGCTTTTCTCCCTTGGCATCAATAAGTTGAGTGGGCTTGACGGCATCCCACCAATAGTACTAAAAATCTGTGCCCCTGAGTTAGCACCAGTTCTCACGCGTCTTTTCGGCTTTCCTATTCTAATGGTATTGTCCCTAAATCCTGGAAGTCTGCGCTTGTCCATCCGATTCCCAAAAAGGGAGACCAATCGGACCCTTCCCACAACAGACCAATTGCCATTACCTCATTGCTCTCTAAATTAATGGAGACAATAATAAATCGCCAACTCCTTGGATACTTGGAGGAACACCAGCTGATCTCTGATCGCCAATACGGTTTTCGTCAGGGTCAATCGGCTGGTGACCTACTCGTATACCTCACACACCGCTGGGCGGAGGCGGTTGAGAGCAAGGGTTAGGCTTTGGCTGTTAGTTTGGATATAGCAAAGGCGTTTGATCGTGTTTGGCACAATGAGCTTTTAGCGAAACTTTCTTCATATGGACTTCCTGAGAGGTTGTGTGGTTGGCTTGCCAGTTTTCTTGCGGAGCGGAGCATCAGTATCGTTGTCGACGGTTCCTGCTCTGAGGCAAAGACCGTGAATGCTGGTGTGCCACAAGGCTGTGTACTGTCCCCTACCTTATTTCTTCTGCATATAAATGACATGTTGCATATTCGCAGCATACATTATTATGCAGGTTATAGCACAGGGGCGCTTTATACATGGGTAATGTACAAGCCTCTCGGGATAATATCACAGAAAGCCGGAATAACCTTGTGGGTGAAATTGAGACCTCTCTGGACTCGGTCCTATCATGGGGGAACAAGAATCTGCTCAATTTTAAGCCGAACAAGAGTCAGGGACTCATATGGAATATTGTTCTCATCTGTAGGCCGGGGCGCCTCAGTACCAAATCCTTCCTTTTGACCGTATATAGCGAAGAGTTTCTTCTTTGGATCATATTATTTTAGTGATAACGTTCCAGACATCAGAAGACATTGTATATTTTTAAGTATTGTATTCAAAAATGGGTTTAGTTAATATTTATTTATTTATAAATAGCAAAATATAAACTTATAGCTATATTTCAGCTAATACTGAATCAAAGATAGTGTAAATTTTTCCTGAGAGCACTATGAGCATAATATAACATTGACAACACAAACACAACACTTTTTGAACATTAATAATGTTATTGTTAAGTGATCGATCGTTTCATGATTAGATAAATGTATGATCCTACTAGTATAATACGTTTTGGATCGTTTATTTTTATCATTATAATTTCTTTTCAACATTAGAAAGTACTTGGAACGTTTTATAGAAATAGATATTTTCATAATATATATTTTTATTAAACGTTTCAAGTTCCCTGGATCATTTTGCTTTTCCAAAACGAATTAAAAAATACGATCCAAATGAATTGACACTTTTTAAGAATACGATTAGGTCTTTTGGAACGTTTTATCGTTTGGACGGCTTAATTATTTCGGTAATTACTATGTTTAGAGTGTCAGTGTCTTCACCAGTAGATAGAACGGTCCTAAATACGTAGCTTGAGCATGAAAACTCGATTTTGGCCACCTTGTGGATTGGAACGTTGTAGCATAACTACGTCCAATTTATGTTCTGTAAAGTCGTAGTGTCGGATGAGAGAGGCCCGGGACCGAAGTGGCGAGTGTGGGAAAGACCTATGTCCAGCAGTGGACTGATGCGGGCTGATGATGAAGTCGTAGTACATTGATCAGTTTTAAAATGAATAATATTAGCAGGGCACGCGGTGTAAGGAATTTTTAGGGAATTTTTGACACCTTGGATTACGTTATTGCTTACACCAATAAGTCCCCTAAGTTTTTGGAACATAAAATATAGCTTTTATTCTTCGATACGGTAGCGTGATAGGTAGGAGTTTTTCAAATCTGTCGAGAAGTTTTGAAACCAATTCTATTCAAACAAATAAGCAATCAAATCTACCCTCTTTATAATTACAGCCTTACAACTTAGGCGATCTTATCGCATATTATGTTTTGTTTGTAATATATTTTCCTGTAATGTCTGTGTTTCGTTCAATAAAAAGTATCTATCTATCTAATATTAGTATAGATAACCAACAGGGACTACAACAGTCCCCAACGTCAACAACTTGCTTACACCCGTCCATCGCCCCGACCCGTCTCGATGCGGCTCAAAGGCTCGTATCGCGTGCACTCACAAAAGAACTTCATCGCTGTCGTCCGCATTACGAATGTGCGGTGCAGTGAACGCTGCGGCCACTAGAACAGCGGGACTAATTGTCAGTTATAACACCTAAGACACTCGTAAGACACGCTTCTAAGACGTAAAACAAGCCAATATATTTAAGAGTGGTAGGGCATAGCAAATCTTCGCTCGTATTGAGCTGCCCGTCCGGGGAAGGACCTCCACCCTATATACCGCAGGCAAATGACCTCCGGGTCGTGTTTCTGCTGGTGAGTAGGGTCTCCGGAGCTCGTGGGGGGTAAGGGTTGGGCCGGCATGGCAGTGCCAACTGACAGGTAGCTAACCAGTTACTAGCCAGTTGTCACAGCGACTTGGGCTTCTCTTTGGCTTTCCATAAGGCGTAAGGAAGCCATTATGTTAAGCCACTATAAAAAATACACACCTAAGACACTCGTAAAACATGCTTCTAAGACGTAAAACAAGCCAAGATATACCACGATACCATACTAAGCCGAAGCTTGTAGGATGCGTATGGGTACTAAGCAACTATCAATTACGGCAGCGACTTAGCTTTTTGTTTACGACAGAATGCCACTTTAGTGTGTTACTTTTTTGGCCCCTGAGCAGGAAGACGACAAATGAAACAGCCAGTAGGTAGTGCAATAATCGAGAGCCCAGTTTATTGATTGTTATTTACTTAAATACTAATGTGTATGTGCGTCAGCTGTGACCTACTGTACAAAGTCTATGCTGACGCTACACTTTATTAGAAACCGTTTAATTAGCACATTCAATAAAACACAGCAAGCTATATTCATCATCATCATCCCGGCCCTTCACTTTTCCGCCTTCGGACGTAGGCCTCCTCCAAATCTCTCCATCGCTGCCTACAACTTGCCACTCTCGTCCAATTCGGTCCAGCCGTCTTGGTTAACTCATCGACCCATCTAATAGGGGGCCGTCCCCCTAGAGTCCCCCTAGAGGCCCCCTAGAATCCCCCTAGAGGCCGTCTTCTACCGCGACGATTTTCCCACGGCCACCATTCCAACGCCACTACTCTATGCAACTACATATTAAAATTAACTAGCAATTCGCAATTTTCTCAACGCTCCACGTGCATAAAACGTTTTAAAACCTCCACAATTTAAACAACAAAAGCTAATTAAACTAAGTTTGAACGCTAAATCCGTTTGCAACTTCCCATTCGTACTTCGGCTCTCGCATTCAGACCGCAGACTGCTCGGCTCCTACCAGACTATTTACTAGGTACTTACTTGATCTTACTTAATTTTAAGTACATATAAATAAAAAATTAGTACCTAGTTAAGTTGTGGTTAATTTATGCAATGCAAGATTAAGTAGAGATGAACTTATGTCATGCTTCGTCAATGCAGTTTTAAAGTGCTGCCTTGCCATAAAGACATACGTCACTTAGGTACACGAGAACTTTAGCTTAAGTTAGGTATTTAAAAATACACGTTCGTTGACATAACAGGCGGGCTGAAAAGTTCGTAGGCTAGCATAGAAAAAAATTTGGTTTTATTATTCAATATAATTCCTTTTTAAGGCGATATAGAGCTTTTAGCGGTCATACCATTTATCGATACCATTTTATCAAACGATTTGTCTTAAGCATCAACAACACAAGCAATAAACAATAACCATAGCAACAAAATTCTCTTAAAAACACTTCTAAATATAAAACTACTAGCTGCTGCCCGCGGCTTTGCCTGCGTAAACATCGGTTTGTCATAAAGAGCTTACTCTGTCATTTATCATGTACGCGTCTTTGTCTCTTATTTTATTACATGGGCTTACGAATGAATGCTCAAAGATGATGAATATATAGGTATTCGATTCGAGTACTGAGAAATCTGAACATAGGTTGACACAGGACAAACACAATGTGCGCCCTGCGGTATGGGGCGTAGAATACTACCGAGGTATCCCTGCCTGTCGACTAAAAGGGCCTTCGGGGTTGTGGCTTGCGCTCCAGTTAGCGGCCTCGAGGAAGACGACGACACGTGCCTCCGGGCACGTTCTTGCTGGTGTGCCGTTCTTGCTGGGCGGCGCAGCGCTGTCGCGCTGTGGGGGGTTGAGTCCAATCCCTCCGGGCATCGCGACCCTCCTCAGACTGAGTGCTCGTAGCCGACCACCGTCGGGCTTAGTAGGTATTCTCTGCTAAATAGGAGTGGGCCCCACAAAACCCAGGTGTCCCGTACCCAGGGCCCTGGTGTTTGCGTAAAAGCATTCCCGCCGTAAAAAAAAGGACAAACACAATGTAGGTACATCTTGTTGGCCATTGAAAGACGCGTCCCATTCTTCAGGAACCACCTTGTCTTAAGCTACGGTTCACATTGTTGTACGTTTTGGTGACGACTTATCTAGAGCGACATACACTCCCTGAACATAAATTATTCGAGCTATCTAAAGCAGGATCTGGATTTCCTGTGTATCAACAAATATTGAAAAGCCATGCTAAAAATACTATCTTCAATTTTTTGGCTTTTCATTATTTCATACTGAGCATTCCTAAGAATATGCTGTGAAGGGTAATTTTCATCTGCCTACATGAAATTACCTAAAAATTATTTACCGATAAAATTATTAAGATTTTTTTTGTCTATAATGGTACCTAAGTATGTACATGTTAATACATTTTAAGTATCACGCCGACCAAAAAGCGACCACTTGGCCGGTGTATGAATATTAACATACTTCAAAGCGGTATTTTCTTCCGCTACACGTAATTAAAACGATTTTATTAGACTGAAATATCATAATATTAGTATTGAGGACAGAAATAACAATTTGGATTAGAAAAATGTTTATTAAGCATACACTGATAGCAGTTTCGTCGCATCCAATCTAGACATGTGGCCCGTTGTGAGCCTTCTGAGAATGCAGTTAGGTTTTTTGGATTTTGGATCTTCATTAAACTGTGATTCATTATCAGATGCAGAAGGTCTGTTTTGACCTTACACAATTCCTAAATTTTGTTCCAATTTGTTGATGAATGAGGTGCCTCTGAAACTGAGCAATATTCTGGTAGACAACGCCGGTGGTTGTCCTTTTACGTTGGTCGTCTTTTCACTTATAATATTTTCACGCACAATTTTAATTCACAATTATTTATGTGTACTTATTAGTGGCGAATTTATTTCGATTATTGCCGTATTTACCTAGATTTACCTCGATATCAGTACCTGTCATGTCAAATTGATAATTTCGCTGACAAAGTCAAGAAATGACAGTATCTATGGTGTATTCAAAAAGTTCTTAATCATTCAGTAACATATTTTTCCGAAATTCTAAATGAAAAAATTAATAAATCGTCGTAATTTATAGCCTATATGTTAATCTGATGCATAAACAATATTCGTGTAAAGTTTCACTAAAATCTGTTCAGTAGTTTTTGCGTGAATAGGGAACAAACATCCATCCATCTATCCATCCATCTATCCATCCATCTATCCATCCAAACAAACTTTCGCGTTTATAATATTAGTGGGATGGGATTAGTGGGATGTACAAAACTATTAAAAAGGTAAAAATATATAAAAAAGGTCGTTCTGTCCGCAACAATAAGTAAAATACAGATATAATCAGCCATGATATTAAGTGATTGTTTTGTTGGCTATCCATAATAAATAAATAAATGATAGTGATGAAAAATGCAGCTGGGTGGCGAAAAATAATTAAATGTTCCGTGTAAGTTCGCCGCGCTCGTGGCCCCACCGGGGTGCCTATGAGGCTGGTCCCTATTGCCGGCTCGGCGCACCGCGAAGGTGGGACATTTCAATAATGACGCTTTTTTGTTTTCGCGCTTCGTGCGGAGCGCGCTGTGTTTTCGGTGGAATACTGAACTGTTGGGTGGAATGTTCCGGCGTAGTTGTAGTTCCGGATGAATAAGTGTCGGAACTAAGCTTAAGGTTCTATCTTATTTGACTGGCTCGGTGCCTCAATAGGTAGTGACCTTTGTTGTGTGACCAAGTGGTTTGATTTCCACCCGAGACAAACAATCGTGTGGTGAGCACTTGTGTTTGTTCCGTGTCTAGGTGTTTATATTTGTATTTAAGTACTTCGTTGTTCTAATACCCATAACCTACTCTAATTTACAATCATCTTCCTGCAAACGTCCGCTGCTGGACATAGGCCTCTTCTAATGACGTTTGTCATTTGAGGGCTATGCCTTAGTCACCACGCTTGGAAACACTGCTGCCGGTTTTCTGATATTTCCTTTGTACGACTAACGATGAGATAGGGCGGTTCTATTCTAAATCCAAAAACACAGACCGACTCATTATATATATACTTTACTCTTTACTTGACTCTATTCTTTTGTATAGCGACAGTTTAGTAGTGCGACAGTCTTTCCAAACAGCTACGACTCGAGTACCTCCAAGAAACCAGCGTATTCATATCTAAAAGGCCGGCAGCGACCCTAAACTCGATTAGAGTTGGGTGTCCATGGGCGGTGTCGACTGCTTACCATCAGGCATAAAAAAGAAGCACTTTTTAATTTATCATTCAGAAAAACTAAATTCAAACAAATATAATCTCTTTCAGACATCCACCTGATAAATCTTTTAACTCCTGCTTCCAGCGGTGCTATCAAATCGTGCTCACTCTCAAAACTTTCATGGTAAATTTCGTTTTATGTCGCAACTTGTCTGCGCGCTGTTTTGAAATTGTAATGAAATTATGATTAGTTTAGTTCGTTTTTCAATTGTTGGAAACTTTCCTTTGCATTATTGAGAGTGGTCAGTGACCTCGGTTAGAGTTTAAATGAAATATGTAACTGTCTGTATTTGCATGCTGTGTGTGTTTGTAGGTAGTGGGATGTAAGGGAGTGGCCTATCATCTTTGCGCTCTAAGCCAACCTCACCTGCGCGCGGTGCATCGTGTCGAATAACAAATAAGGCGCTGGCAACCGACTGGTGGCGGTATAACCATCACAATTGAAGGCGTATGTAGCTAAATACCACATACCGATGACGGGTAGCAGCGTCACCGGAGCGGGGAGCTACGCCCTGCGAACGCCAACCCGCCTGCCCAGCGTGGCGATTATGGGTATATCCTCCAGATGTTTGCCCAAGTGGCGAACAACTGGAGAGGCCTATGTGCAACAGTGGACTATAACTTCTAAGCTCGTATGTCAGTAGTTAACACCACTGTTCGATTCTATTATAATGAAAAATAAAACAAAACTATCAGACCTTAATTAGTCTATGAAATTAAGCGCCATAAAAACATTTGACGAGTGCAACGGTTCGTGCGGCGGGACAGATCACGGGGCACGCGATGAGCCGCGTCGCAATGACGCAACGCCCGATTGCTTTTGTGCTACAATGTAATTGCTATCATAGTGCTAGTATAATTAAAGTTATTAAGTAAGTTTAAGTAAGATAAACTTACTTAGATACATTTTTGTACTATTACAAGCTTCGGCTTAATTTGGGGCTAGACAGCGCTGTGCGACACGACATGTCAGTAGGGATGTAAGGGAGCGACCTATCACCTTTTCGCTCACCTGCCCGTAGTGCATCCTGCCGAACAACAAACAAGGCTCTGGCAGGCGGGTTGGCGATCGCAGGGCATAGCTTCTCGCTCCGGTGACGCTGCTGTCCGTCATCAGTCTATGGTATTTAGCTACGCCTTCAATTGTGATGGTTATACCGCCACCAGTCGGTTGCCAGTGCCTCGTTTGTTATACGGCAGGATGCACCACGGGCAGGTGAGG
Organism: Conogethes punctiferalis; assembly: GCA_031163375.1. NCBI lineage: Eukaryota > Metazoa > Arthropoda > Insecta > Lepidoptera > Crambidae > Conogethes > Conogethes punctiferalis. The sequence continues at coordinate 1,953,990 of CM062092.1, read as the reverse complement.
ATGGCTTGGAGCGAAATGATGATAGGCCGCTTCCTTCCATCCCTATAATAAAACTTTAAAACAACATTATGCTCCTACTATAAACTGCCATAATATTAGTACGAATTTTATTTTTTAAAGAAACAACTGCAACTCTCGTGTTTGTCTAAACGCTACTAGTCACTGACAGGTCCCCGAGCAGCTAGCCGTAGCTAGAAATAGCGGGTAATACACTCAGCGGCCCGACCACTCGCGACTATTGGCCGAGATTGTTTTGGCTGTTCGCTTACAGTTAAACCGGTTACTTTTCTGCAGTCTCAATTGGTACATACAATTGCTAAGATATTGAAAGCGACCTAAGTCTAGCAGTGAACGTTTGCGGGCTGATGATGATTGCAGTAGCCATATAAACTTATCAAGTCAATAAAAAATTGACAAATGAAAACATGTTTTTTTAGTATAGTAATATCAAGTCACTCTCGAGAGAGGAGCTCGGTGGCGCCGCGGTCTTGTACGCTTAACAATGATCGCAAAGTTGTGCAATCATTGGCGCGGTCAATCCGATGATGGGTGATCAAAATTTGACACCGATTTCCTCCGTGCTTCGGAAGGCACGTTAAGCTGTTGGTCCCGGGTGCTATCTTTACCAACTCAGATAGCAGTCGTCACATCATATCAGAGATGATGATAACTCTGACTCCTAACTAGGAATGGGTATAGCTTACCCTAAGGGTTGCGGAGGTCTGATGGCAGTCGCTCTGTGTAAAAGCTTAGCCCTCGCCAAATCTCTCAGTTTGGGAAGCCGACCCTGATATAATCGGGAAAAAGGCTAGGATGATGAGTAATATCAAGTCACGGAATAAAGTCAAATAAGTGACACATAAATTTATAACGCGGGATTCAAACATACTACACCACGTCCGACTCGGAATGTGTTAACATGGCCCACCTAGTAAAAGAACTAAAAAAATGCCACATTTTGCTTTAACATGTCCAATTGTAGATTTAAAGTGTTACGGGTTCTTTTCAATCTTCTGCTAGCACTTTGAGATTAAATTGTTCAAGGTTTTGGTATACACGAAACTTATTACATATTTTTAACAAACAGAAATTGTTTTCATAGAATCACAAAGTTCAAAAACGAATTCAGATGAAACTGTCGACGCATAAACTAGCGAATATATGACTGCGTTATTATAGCTTACTTCTATCGAAATTCAGTTGCTAAAGCAATATCCGTGAGCACGAAAACACTGCAGAAGGAAATGTCGAACCGCTTTGATAGAAATTGGCAGGGATTACTGTGGGCTCCGTATAAAGATTAGACTGATATTGGATAAATATTTGCGCATTTAAATAAAATGAAAACAGGAACTATGTATACTGAAGCGATTGAAACCGGATTTGGGATGAAATGCGAATTCGGTGGAGCGATAGAATGAAATATTCTGTGAAGATGCGGTTAACTCAATTTAATATTTAGTTTGATTTTCTTAATTGACTTGGTTCTATGAATTCAAAGAGATATTCTCAATAGTTATTTCCGTAACTAGACTTGGTAATACTCGGAACCATTAAAATAGATAGGAGATAAATTTGCCTTGAAATAGAAGACGAGCTCTGACTAGTCAGAAATTAAATTAAATGAACGTTCATTTGAAGTAATTTCGTTTATGGGTCTCATAAATATAATGAAATGTTGGTGTTCACATAATATTTGCGGCGAAGACCTAATTGTCAACGCAAAAACCGACTTCAAAAAAACGCAAACGACCAAAACTAAAAAGCGATAAATAACGTAAGTAATTCTATCCTTAATACATAATCATTTAAATATTACAATTATCACTTATTTTTGAAGTCGGTGCCAACCTCTCGGTACCTAACGTAGACTGTTGTTGTATGACGCGCGCGGCCGGCATATCCACACGACAATATACCTAGATATGTTTGGCTGGCACCGACTTCAAAAATAAGTGATAATTGTAATATTTAAATGATTATGTATTAAGGATAGAATTACTTACGTTATTTATCGCTTTTTAGTTTTGGTCGTTTGCGTTTTTTTTGAAGTCGGTTTAATTTTTTTTTTTAAAATAATTTTATTTCTCTGTTTTTAGTTGCGTTAATGTGCTGTGACCTTGAATAAAGGCTAATTAATGTCCTTAAGAGTTTTACTTAGGAATGAAAAATTTTGCTTTAATTCAAGTGAAGACTTTGCGATCTAGAATCAAGCATATCACTTACCAAATCACCTGCCCTATTAGCCCTGCATAAGTACATACTACTACCTAGTTTAATATCGACCAATGTCAGTACTGTTCCCTAACTCCTAACCGTTAAGGAGTTCTGTGGCTTCATCATCAGCACCAGATGTTGTCGCCCGGAAGCATATACCTGAGTAAAATATGATTACGTAACAAAAACACCATATGAGCATACAATTTTCGGTTGTTGCCCTCAATTTCTCCAGGATCCCATCATCAGATCCTTACTTGGTGATAATGGGACCACCTCGGAAGTGTCTTCTGTCGAACTGTCGAAAAATTTTTGAAATCCATCCATAATTGACGGAAATATCGCTGAACATACATAAAAAAAAAAAATTATACATAGAGACGAATTGAGAACCTCCTCCATTTTTCGAAGTCGGTTAAAAAAGAGTATGTCGGCGAGGATGGCTTGGAGTGAAAAGGTCGCTCCCTTACATCCCTGACTGTTCAATGGGTTTATTGAAATCTTTTATCGTCTAGATACACTAAGATCTAAGCTTTTTTAAAATATATTTTCTGTTATACAAGTAATAAAGCTTTATTACTATATAGAAACATATGTTACTGTGGAAGGGATATGATGGATATACTTGCTTTAAACGACTGTATCTGTTCTGTCTCTAACTGTTCCCGCCAGTTTTGATTTTTTATTTCTATTACTGTCAGAGGAACAAGCGGCCAATTTGATGTTAAATGGTTATCACTGCTCACAGACTGCAATGGGTCATAGTAGCGAAACCGCTGCCTCGTGAAAGGAAAGCACTCTTTTTTTAAGCCACTCCCTCCATATTTTCTCCAGCCGTAAATTGTTCAAAAACCAACCCCCGTCAACGCTTCTAATCGGGTTAAAGACCACATAAACGCATTGTTTAATAATCCCCTATAATTTTAATTACTTCATAAAACGGCACGTTTAATACTTACTCCCATAGTCTATAACTTTGCTCATTGCTCGCATTCGCGCGGTAAAACTCCACTTTATGTCTAATTTAACTTGATGTTTCGTTATTACGGATAATTCCTTCAAAAAATTCATATCGGGCACTTCATAAATAATAAATTTCGGGCCTCATGCTGGGGTAGGGGCCTTCGTAATTACAATAATAACGGGCAAGGTTGAGCGTGGCGCAGGCAGGATGGTTTTTAGGGTGTAACAGTGTTTTTTTTTTCATAATAGTACGGCATTAATGGCTTCCCTACGCCTGATGGAAGGCGAAAGAGAAACCTAAGTTGCTGTGAGAACAGGCATGCTTAAAAAGTAGGAAACATAACTACATAAGAAGAAGAATTTAAATAAATTTGTTACGCATATCAGACAACATCACACACATTGCTCTAATCCCAAAGTAAGTAGCTTAAGCACTTGTGTTATGGGTATCAGAACAACGAAGGTACCGCAAATAAATACTTAAATACAAATATAAACACCCAGACACGGAACAAACACAAGTGTTCATCACACGAATGTTTGTCCCGGGTGGGAATCGAACCCACATGAAGACCCACGTGGCATAGAAGAAGAAGAAGGTACATAATCGCTATGTACAAAGAGCAAACTCGTGTTTTATTTTAACAAATCAAATTTTAAAAAAAGTGGGAAACATTCACAAAAATATTCCCAGCGTAACCCTAACATGAATATTAACTAGAAGGTCCGAGCAACGCTTAGCGGGGTGGTGTTAAAATTCATAAAACAATATACTTTAAATAATTATATAATCAACTGTCGCGAAAATCACTTCTGGTTACCTGGAGACTACTGTGTACTTTTGACTTGGAAACTTTTATTGTACAGGAGGTGACAGTGAATTTGGCCTATGTGATATTTTAACTCATGGATAAAGATTAACAGACTGATAAAATATAAGACAACTGGAAGCCAAAGTCAAGATGTATTCGCTAAGACTGAGTGACTGACTTGATGGCTCTGCCAACTGAGCCAAGGGTCGTGGGTTCAATTCCCGCACACTACAAACATTTGTGTTCATGAACATGTCTGGTGTGAACTATGTATAGTATGTATTTATTTACAAAAAAAAATTTGTATCTAAGTAAGTTTATCAGTGTTGTCTAGTACGTATAGTACAAGCTTCGGCTTAGTTTGGGGCTACAAAGCGATGTGTGGCCCAGCGTGGCATGTCTTGGGTTATTCATTATTATTTATTGAAATTTGTATCTATTAATTTAGTCTCGGAATTTAGCTGTCATCTCCTGTACTATCAGTTACGAAAAACAAACAGAGAACCTTTAAATGTTTTAATTATGAGAACGGCTTCGCTGAGAAATTTGTTTTAATTAACGAAAGTATTTTATTCAAAAGTAGTAAGTTTATTCACGGGTTTTGTTGCGAGTTTTTCACGAGTTTCGCTCAGTCGCATGGCGGGCGGGTAAACCATTACTTATAAATCAAAAATTATGAATATTAAAATTTATTTATTTATAAATAAATAAAATAAATAAGCCAAGACCACTGCCACTCACACGCTCGGCTACATATTACCATCTACCCCCAAACTAAGCCGAAGCATATCCATAGTAGGTACACCTACTATGGATACTAGACAATTACTCATTAACTTACTAACGTACGTTTTACATACCTTAAAAAATGTAGGTATCTTAATGTCGATTAAAGAACTCTTATGATACACCCGAACAGAAATTTCAACACAAATTTCTTGCCATTAGAATACCACGTTTTGAACCGGTGTAGTAGATTCCATTTTGAGTAATTGTAAGTATTTATTTTAAAGCTACGCACCACATCATAAATCCGGAAAACCACTCGCAGACTCTAAAAGCAAAACAAACCCACGCACAATCACTAGGTGTCAATATTTATACCACTCTGTTTTCCAGTCACACAACGGTTAAGGCACCGCCAAACACATCCGCGCCTATTAGCCAATTTAACAGCCCAGTAATCTATCCCATAAAACGGATCTTATCTTGCCCTAAATGAACACATAAAAAACGGTTCGGAGCTGACGGGCGTTTTTCGAACACTCCGTACGTGATCCGAGTATAAAGGTAACGCGGGCTCTATGTTACTTTGAACCGTATTCCGTGAGGGGTAAGGCTAATGCGCTCCTTGTATTGAATATAAAACGCGAATGGCCACAGATGGGCCGCAGGGTTCGCTTTGTTTTGATTTTATTGCCTTTATTTACTTTTAGAGTTTTAAAAGATAAGTTTCGCGGGTCGCCTTGGGACGCGGCCGACGGGTGTGGGAGACGTGAGTTAGCGAGCGCGGTACTTTTTGTGTTTTGTTTATGTGAGTATGAATACTTAAGATGTCGGATATTTGTTGGCAGGCTTTACATAGTAAATATATTAATTGACTTTAGACAAAACTTCGACCCCAGCGGCCAAATTTAGAATAGACTAGTCCAGTGCAAAAGTGTGAGCGTAAACACAGATGTTTTCTCTGTTCCTCATAGTTAGTTAATTATCACCCACCGTACAGTTGAATTTAAAATAGGTATAATAGATCCCTTTTTATAAAAAACTAGCTGTGCTCGCGACTTCGTCCGCGTGGAATAGTAATTTTTTCCCCGTTTTTTTTACATTTTCCATTATTTCTTCGCTCCTAATAGTTACAGCGTGATCTTATATAGCCTAAAGCCTTCCTCGATAAATGGTCTATTCAACACAAAAAGAATTTTTCAATTCGGACCAGTAGTTCCTGAGATTAGCGGGTTCAAACAAACAAACTCTTCAGCTTTATAATATTAGTTAGGATTAAGATACGTAAACACACTTCGCATCAAGTAATGACATTTAATATGCTTCGTCCATGCAAGTAGCGCTCCCTTGTTTAAGGTGTCACTGACAACCAGCGTCGCGGAGCCCCCGCGCCACGACACATGCTGAGTGGCAGCCTATTTGGATGCATACCTTATTATTGGTCCGTGTAACTAGACTTAAGTGACCCAGCAAATCGTAGATAAGTAAGCTTCAAATAAATTTATTTTCATTTCATTCATTTTCATTTATTGTAAGGGGGATGTAAGGGAGCGGCCTATCATCTTTTCGCTCCAAGCCAACCTCACCTGCCCGTGGTGCATCCTGCCGAAGAACAAACGAGGCGCTGGCAACCGACTGGTGGCGCTATAACCATCACAATTGAAGGCGTAGCTAAATACTAAAGACCGGTGACGGGCAGCAGCGTCACCGGAGCAAGAAGCTACGCCCTGCGATCGCTAACCCGCCTGCCCAGAGTGGCGATTATGGGTATATCATCCAGATGTTTGCTCTAAGTGGCGAACAACTGGAGAGGCCTATGTCCAGCAGTGGACTGTAATAGGCTGATGATGATGATTTTCATTTATTTGCTGTACAATTTAAGCGGTCTCATCGTTATTAGCGATCTCTTCCAGGCAACTCTTAAGTAGGATAAATGTATCCGTATCTTTGGTAATCTAATGGGATGATAGATCGACACAACAATGGCGTAACGTGCATGGTTTCCCATGGACATTCCCTAAATATGGGAAACCATGCAGCTATATATCTGACCAACTTCCTGACTCCGGAGTTGCTACTGGGTAATTTTTATATAGATAATATACAAATCATATTACGCTTTTCACTAGGGCATCGCGGTATATATTTACTATTCGAATTGTCACAAGAGAATCGATATAAATCGAAGTGACGGAATGTCTGATGAAATATTATCGGATATTTCTGGCAAAGTTCCATCATCAATATACATAATTTATGTGCGGCGTGAAATATCTTCCATATAAATAAACAATACATTAACACAAGCAACATAAACATCAGACACGGATAGTAAACAAACAACTGTGGTACAAATAATTTCGAAATAATTAACACTGCTGCAGACAAATTGGGGACGTTGGACCCGCGGAGAGATGTACGCCTATTTTAGCTTATATGTAGGTTTTTTTTTATATATAGGGGAGTGCATTAGACACCGTTATGCCACCTGGGGAGGTGACATGGTGTGTGGGACTCACACCTCCCGAAATAAGAGGGCATACCCACTAAACCCCCCGGTGTCGCCAGTAGGCAGCAAGTTGCAGGGACACGGGTAACGCCGAAGCATACGGCCGCATCCCCTGGCCAACTGCAGATGACAAGTGATCGGCACTCCTGGTCCGGTTATATGTACCATCTGTAGGTATAGGTCTGCCATCTGTCTGTACTAGACTAGAACTAGTTTATGCATAATAACAGCGTTATCAGCAAACACGAAACCGTCTTCAATATGATGACAAAGGAACCAATTAGGAAGTACCTACACGCTTTCGTATAAAAGAATAATAAAGTAAAATTACGTCAAAATATTATCATCATCATCATCAGTCTATTGCAGTCCACTGCTGGAGTCCTCTACAGTTGTTGGCCACTTAGGGCAAACAGCTGGAGGATATACCCATAATCGCCACGCTGGTCAGGCAAGTTGGCGATCGCAGGGCGTAGCTTATCGCTCCGGTGACGCTGCAGCCCGCCATCGGTCTGTGGTATTTAGCAACGCCTTCAATTGTGATGATTACACCCCCACCCATCGGTTGCCAGCGCCTCGTTTGTTATTCGGCAGGATGCACCACGGGCAGGTTAGGTTGGCTTGGAGCGAAAAGATGATAGGCCGCTACCTTACATCCCAAAATATCATGGTGTTCGAGAATCATTCGACGGGATAAGAAATTAATCAACTACTTAAGAGATATAGTATAGTATACCTAGTACATGATTGCATCTACAAATGAAGGTCCAATTACTATTTTTTTACTCTCATAATCCGATAACTTATATCAGAGAGCAGGTGCCGGACATACTCATTATATTATTATTAACAAAGATTCTAAAAGCAGTTCAGCTTTTTAAATCCTTCCAATATTTTCCAACATTGTAACAAAAACACTTTACTAAAAGCGAAGTAACAAAACTGGAACGAAATCTTTATGTCGAACTCAACACATGAAAATTCAAACGCTATTTCCTCGACACTCTTACATTTCTCAAAAGCATTTTTATTAAGTGCACATCCTGAAAATCTGGAGTGATTCGACCTCTAGGCGAGTGACGAAATTGTCTCGTTCCTTTAGTAAGGGGCTTTGAGGATATAGTGTAGTGACCCGGTGTTTCGGGATTTAAGGTAGAGACCGGGACTGGGCTTTCTAACCGAATATTCTGTATTTTCTTTTTTTTTTATAGTTGCTCGACATAATGGCTTCCATACGCCTGATGGAAAGCGAAAGAGAAACCCAAGTCGCTGTGACAACGGGCAAGTAACTGGTCAGTTACCTGTCAGTTGTCACCGCCATGCCGGCCCAACCCTAACCCCCCACGAGCTCCGGAAACTCTACTCACCGGCAGAAATACGACCCAGAGGTCATTTGACTGCGGTATTCTATAGGGTGGAGGTCCTTCCCCGGACGGGCGGCTCAATTCGAGCGAAAATTCGCTATGCCCTACCTCTCTCTCTCTCTTTTTTCTGACAGTTCTCATTATTCTAGAGAGGTAGGCGTATTAACACAGCGAATGTTCGCTCAAATTGAGCTGCCCGTCCGGGGAAGGACCTCCACCCTATAGAATACCGCAGCCAAATGACCTCCGGGACGTGTTCCTGTCAGTGTTCGGTCTCCTGGCTGCTTCCAAGTGAACACTTTTTACATTGTATAGCTTCTAAATTTTACTTTGTTTTGTATAATTTTAACTAGCGAACCGCCGCGGCTTCGCACGGGTGCAATACTATATGCATATTTATTATTTAAACCTATAAACCTTCTTCTTGAATCCCGCTATCTATTAAAAAGAACTGTATCAAAATCCTTTGTGTAGCTTTAAAAATATAAGTATACATTGGGACACACAGAAAAAAAGCGACTTTGGTTTATACTATGTAGTGATGAAATATCAATGATCACACAAATATTGTAAGAAAAATTGGCATTGAAAAGAGTAACTATCGAGTTTCTTGCAGGATCTTCTGGATAGAAACTGCATTCCAAAGCCAGTGGCAGTTTAATTCCTTTTAATTTTACTGTATTAAGTTTGCCGATTTATAATTTCTTGTCTCAAGTCTATATTAATAAAGAGATTTTTTGATTTGAATAATTTTCGGGACACAACGGGACGCTCGCGCCAACACTAGCGGATGCAGCGCTCCCGCGGGAATCGAACTGGGTCTGTGGACTTTTCGGTTATGTTTTATGAGGTCGTTCGTCACAGTGACCTTAAGGGAAGGATATAATATGAACTGAGAGAAATGGGACTGGGGTGCTGTAAAATATATTGTTGTATGTTACATTGTTAGATTTATGTATTGGTAGATATATTATGTAATACCTACGACTGTGATCTGATTATAGTTCAGGGTTTTGGTGCGGTTCAATTATGGTTGCTCTGTTTTTTATTCTGTTTTGTTTTGTCAGTATGAGCTATTACTAGCATTAATGATTTTCATTCCCATCACCATTATTATCAGACTAGCTGTGCCGGCGGCGTCGCACGCGTGGATATCGGGTTTTAAAAATAACGGACTTCCATAAAATGATGCCTAAATTTTAAGTTAGACCTCTAGCAATACATTGGTGAAAACCGCATTTGATTCCATGCAGTAGTTTTTGCGTGATGCGCGATCAAACATACAGGAAAAAATTTCTCCCGTTTTCCCAGTATCGATCAGTAGTCACCCCCTGATAGTTATTTTGAAATTTATTTAATGTACAGAATTGACCTCTCTACAGATTTATTATAAGTATAGATAGATAGATGTGGAATTCTCTTCCAGCACACGTGTTCCCTTCTTCTTATGGTCTTGGGTCTTTTAAACGAGGCGTGAAGCGGCACTTATGCAGGCCGTCATAGTGTGATCGATCCGCGTTGCACAAACCAGGTGTGAGGAGGATAACAATTGCTGGAAATAGGCGTCCCCCATTGACAATTGTCATCTGGGGGGATGTAAGGGAGCGACCTATCACCTTATCGCTTGAAGCCATCCTCACCTGCCCGTGGTGCATCCTGCTGAACAACAAACGAGGCTCTGGCAAACCGACTGATGGCGGTAAAACCATTACGATAGAAGGCGTAGCTAAATACCACAGGCCGATGACGGGCAGCAGCGTCACCGGAGCAAGAAGCTACGCCCTGCGATCGCCAACCCGCCTGCCCAGCGTGACGATTATGGGTATATCCTCCAGAAGTCTGCCCTAGGTGGCAAACAACTGGAGACGCCTATGTCCAGCAGTGGACTGCAATAGGCTGATGATGATGATCTGGGGGGATTTTCCATAGCAGTAGGTTTTATTTGTACCCAAGTAATCGCTACTGTCCGTTTTTCGAATTCCCTTAGTCGTCTTCTACGATACCCACAAGATGAGATGGGCCGAACTTGTTCTAAGTCTGGATGACACACGGACCTGGCTTGTAAGATAGCGTGGCGGCAGGGACTTAAACTTCTGTTACGCTTTCCAGGCGATCGGAAGCCACTACGCCTGTGTTCCTATAAACAAAAGTAACAAGCAAACAAGTTGCCGCGTCCACTGACAACGTTTACGGCTCGCGTGCGGCGTCCGCGTTAAAACAACATTCAACATCCACACCGCCACGTGATCGGCGCCAGTAAGCGCATTACGATCGTTCGTTACGAACGATACGAACGTTCTTATAAAGCGGTAACTGTATACGTTTTTATCAGATACTGATGCATTTGATCATGATGATTATTTATTCGTCACTAATAATAAAGGTATCGATAGTCAAAAACAGTGTGGGCGACACGAAACCTACTTAAAAGACGAGGCACACAACAAGATAGACTTAAGTTTTATTTATTAGAAATAGTGTATAAAGCAAAAGAACTGTAAAGCTTCTTGTTGGAAATAAAAAAAATTGTATTTGTATTTTTGTATTTGTTAAACAATCAATAGTAAAAATTATAACAACATTTATACTTGGATGCAAGGGAGCGATTTATCATCTTCTCGCTCCTAGCCACCCTCACCTGCAAGAAGTGCATCCTGCTGAATAAAAGATGAGGTTCTGGCAACCGACTGGTGACGATATAACCATCACGATTAAAGGCCGATGATGGGCAGCAGCGTCACCGGAGCGAGAAGCTACGCAATGCACCTGCCCAGCATGGCGATTATGGCCTAAATCCTCCAGGTGTTTGTGACGCCCGTGGGGCGTCATTAATTTCTTTTGTGTATGGCGTGTGACGCCTGAGAGGCGTCTTTTTCAATTTGTTAAAACTCTGTGTAAATGTCTTTTTCAAGGGTTACTGCTAAACAAGACTACTATTATTATTTTCTGTAGTTTATCCCTGTAATGTAGTCGTTTAGCGTGAATTTCAAAACTTCAGAGGTTGACAACTTTCGATTGACAGATACGAATTAGTTCTCGAATTTCAAAAAAATTGTTTGCCGCCACGGGCAAAAGTTTCCAAAAAGTACCGTCACAATGAATCGGTTAAGTAGTTAATTGTTTTATTGTGTCCATAAAAAAACAAACAAATAACAACGTTGACTCGCGTGCGGTATCCGCGTTAAAGCAACATTCAACATCCACACCGCCACGTGATCGGCGCCAGTAAGCGCATTACGATCGCGATAACGTTTAAACGTTCTTATAAAGCGGTAACTGTATACATTTTGGGGGTGGGTGTCTTGACGCGTAGTTTACAACGGATTTATGGGCGCGGAAGTGGTTAAATGAAACACGGAGCGATAAATAAATTTTCGTGTAAATAAAAGGTGAACTGGTGTTTGAAGAAGGTATCTAAGTAATATAATATGAGTACTTACTTAATTACGAAAAATAATTTAAAGGGGGGAATGTAAAGGAGCGATTATATGGGGTGGTCATATTCTAAAATTGAAAACCACAGAGGAATATCAACATAGGTACTCGTATCATCACGCCACCATAAATAAGCCTATACCAGTCCACTTCTGGACATAGCCCTCTCCAGTGGTTCGCCACTTTTGGTAAACACCTGGCCTTACCCATATTCGCCACTCTGGGTAGAAAGGTTGGCGAACGCAGGGCGTAGCTCCTCGCTCCGGTGACGCTGCTGCCCGTAATCGGTCTGTGGTATTTAGCCTTTAAGTGTGATGGTTTTACCGCCCCCAGTCGGTAGCCAGAACCTCGTCTGTTATTCAGCAGGATATACCACGTACAAGTTAGGGTGGCTTGGAGCAAAAAAGATGACGGGTCACTCCCTTACATCCTTATACATAAGCTATAGCAAACGAGTAACAATCTGCCTCGTTGCTTTGTCTAAACGGTGTTAAATAACCTGTAGAAACTATTGATTGTCAAAGAAATGATTTAAGTTAATAATATGTATTATACTCATATTATGTTGTTGGTTTGTCAAATAAAGACGAATAATAAGAAAGTTTTAGACATTTAGGTACGTACCTACTGCTTCTCTAAGGTGCAATAGAAATGTTTTAGATGCTTTACTCAGTAAGTGGAAATTTACATAAAATTAGATAACAATAGTACTGCTTGTGTTTGCAACATAGCTACACGACAATACGCGATACCCAACATTACCGTCGACAATGTACAGCTTTCTCGCTTCCCAAAACCCGGTGCAACAACTGAACGAACGTATATTTGATCGCACGTCCGATACCGCAACGCTGTATGCAGTGACTGGCGACTGAACACCAAACACCTCCCTAAATTCAACTCTAACGCCTACAGAATAAGGTTCAATTTCCTACTATTTCAGTGTACAGCAATTAAGAGCTAGTCTTCAAATACAGCATTGAAGCAATCTCGGAAATGTTAGTGGATGGAGGAATCGGATGGTCGTCAAAATTGTGATGAGGTATCGATGCTGCTGAGAATAATGCTGGATTGCTGTTGTGGTCGAGTCTGTAATACTCGCCAGGCTATTCTCAACAAACATTATAATCCTATGGATTGATATTTGGTACTCTTTCACGAGAAAAGTACTTATTTGGACGTAAGTTTACAGTGATAGGGATGTCAAGGAGCGGCCTATCATCTTTTCGCTCCAAGCCAACCTCACCCGCCCGTGGTGCATCCTACTGAATAACAAACGAGGCGCTGGCAACCGACTGGTGGCGGTACAACCATAACAATTGAAGGCGACTAAAAACCACAGAACCATGACGGGCAGCAGAGTCACCGGAACGAGAAGCTACGCCCTGCGATCGCCAACCTGCCTGCCCAGAGCGTTACGATTATGGATACCTATATCCTCCAGATGTTTGCCCTAAGTGGTTTCTGTGATTATACTATGGTCGGCAGCCATGCGGGTAAATTCCACCACTCATGGGAAGTTACCTGTCACCTGCTAAGCTAAATAAACTGAAACCTCATTTTCCTTAGTCGTCTCTTGCGACACTGACAGGAAGATGGCTCACCGGACGAAATTCGTGTGAATTCTTTATCACATACATTACGATCGTCCTATGCAGTAGGAAGCGTATTTATACATAACTAGCTGTGCTCGCGACTTCGTCCGCGTGGAATAGTTATTTTTCCGCAGTTTTTTTTTATATTTTCCATTATTTCTTCGCTCCTAATAGTTGCAGCGTGATGTTATATAGCCTAAAGCCTTCTTTAATAAATGGTCTATTCAACACAAAAAGAATTTTTCAATTCGGCCCAGTAGTTCCTGAGATTAGCGCGTTCAAACAAACAAACTCTTCAGCTTTATAATATTAGTTAAGATATGTATAATGTGTGTATGTTTGTGTGATTCATTCATCTACTATACTCGTATTGTACAACGTGTATATCATAAACACGACGAGTATGTAATAAGTCTCTATATTCCTCGTCCCCCGTAACATACTATGGCGTAGCGCCGTAGCAAGTTGCTACGAGTCTGCCCATCCGTAGTAGACTTTGTAGCGAATACTTAAGGTGCACAGTAAAACATGCCTTACCTTGCAGCCATTATGTTCAATTTAGCTCCGCACGGAATTTAACTACGTCGTTGTTCGTGATAAACGTAATTCTAGTTGGTAGCTTAGTTATTTATTTATTGTAAGGCAGGCTGCGAGGTGACTCTTTATTGTTGAACGATTTTATTTATTCCAAGGATCTTCTACATATAAATCGCAATTATGCATATTTTCTTTGTAAAACTACCCTTATTATGTACCTCTCTTGAGGTTATTTACCGATTTCAAAAAAAAACGAGGCTCTCAATTCGACTGATTTTTAGGGTTCCGTAGCCAAAATGGCAAAAACGGGACACTTATAGATTCGTCATGTCTGTCTGTCTGTCCGTCCGTATGTCACAGCCAGTTTATTCCGCAACTATAAGAGCTACATTATTAAAGTTTGGTACGTAGATGTATTCTGTTAACCGCATTAAGATTTCAAAGTAAAATCAGGAAAAAATCTTTCTTTCTTTCTAAAATTTTTGGGGTTCTCCATACATGGAACTGAAACTAATTTTTTTTTTCATCAAACCCATACGTGTGGGATATCTATGGATAGGTATTTGAAAATGATGTTGAGGTTTCTAACATCATTTTTTTCTCACATGAATAGTTTGCGCGAGAGACTCTTCCAAAGTGGTAAAATGGATGTCCCCCCCCCCCCCCCCCGTAACTTCTAAAATATGGGCACTATAAAACTGAAAAAAATATATGATGTGTATTATTACTATGTAAACTACTAACCAAATTAGTTCAATGAAATCTAGACAGTAGTTTTTTTAAACATCATAAATCAAATTACCTAATTTTTTTCATTCAATCAGTGGTACGGAACCCTATGTGCGCGAGTCCGACTCGCACTTGGCCGGTTTTTATAGTTGTATTTTTATTACCACATATCTTCGAGAAGTAAGAACCAAAGAATTTTTTTTTGAAAAACCGATTGAAATTGAATCGATTTAAAAGATATGGTAGCGTTGTTTATCTGATTCCGAATTAATTAATAAATTAACATAGTATACCATTCAAGGTTTTTCCAACATTAAATGAAACAAAGGAAGAATAAAATTCAAATAAATAAAAGATTTCGCACACAATGTCGCCAGTTCTGTTAGTTTCACATATACTATGTGCATCTTATTACGCTCAGTACGGCGCAAGTTCGGCCGAGCAGCGAGGACGCGTGAGCTGCCCCGTCTCTGCGCCGGAGACACCCCGGTGTGTGTTCACTACGGACCGTGCTTCGTTTGAATTAAGGTGTTTGACTAGTTTGCGTAGAGTATGCTTAGGGAGAGCAGATGAAACATCTATGTTAGTATACTGGGTCAACTTTCAATGATTGCATAATTGGGATGTAAGGGAGCGAAATATCACCTTTTCGCTCCAAGCCATCCTCACCTGCCCGTGGTGCATCCCGCCGAACAACAAACGAGGCTCTGGCAAACCGACTGGTGGCGGTAAAACCATCACGATAGAAGGCGCAACTAAATACCACAGGCCGATGACGGGCAGCAGCGTCACCGGAGCAAGAAGCTACGCCCTGCGATCGCCAACCCGCCTGCCCAGCGTGGCGATTATGGGTATATCCTCCAGAAATTTACCCTAGGTGGCGAACAACTGGAGAGGCCTATGTCCAGCAGTGCACTGCAATAGGCTGATGATGATGATGATGGTTGTCGATATGTTTTCTGGATTTAAAATAGGACCACCCCATCTCATTCCGTGGGTAGCATAGAAGACGACTAAGGGACTATCAGAAAACAGGCAGCAGCAAGTACAAATGAAACCTACTGCGGTCACCAACCCGTTTGCCAAGCGAGGTGACTAAAATGACACAAATGAAGAATAATGACAGGCTCGGTGGCTCAATTGGTAGTGACCTCTGCCTTCTGAGCCAAGGGTCGTGGGTTCGATCCCCGCACATTACAAACATTGTGTGCATGAACATGTCTGTTTGTATTGGTCTGGGTGTTTTCTATATATAATATGTATTTATAATAATAATAATAATAATTTATTTATTCGCACAAAACATGGTATACAAGGATGAATAAAGTTTTCCAATTCCGCATGTTTAGCCAATTTAGTATAGCATGCAAATCTATGAATACACATACACATTACGAGTATATACAAAAAAAAGTATCTAAGTAAGTTTATCAGTTGTCTAGTACCCATAGTACAAGCTTCGGCTTAGTTTGGGGCTAGATGGCTCTGTGTGGCCCATCGTGGCATGTCTTGGGTTATAAAAAAAATTATAAAAATATAAGCCAAATAAAATATAATATTTCGCACACAATATCGCCAATTCTGATACATGCAAGGTTTCATCTTTCTAGCATCAACTGTTTGGCAAGGAACGTGCCAGGGCAGATGAGTATAACTTAACTAAAAGGGTGTTCGACTTTAAAAGAAAAAGGTAACTATTTGTTAGGTTTTTTTTTAATTTTAGTAGAATACATAAATTACCGCTCCATTTTTTCCCCGTGGGTTTTGTAAAAGAAGACTAAGACGCTTATTGAAATCATCTATACTAATATTATAAAGCTGAAGAGTTTGTTTGTTTGTTTGAACGCGCTAATCTCAGGGACTACTGGTCCGAACTGAAAATTTCTTTTTGTGTTGAATAGACCATTTATCGAGGAAGGCTTTAGGCTATATAACATCACGCTGCAACTATTGGGAGCGAAGAAATAATGGAAAATGTAAAAAAAACTATTTCACGCGGACGAAATCGCGAGAACAGCTAGTAAATGATAATGTGATCGTATGTTTGATTTTGGTTAAATTCTATTTTGATAACAATCTTCCACGAAAATTCAATCCATTCGGTTCAGTAACCCACTACAAAGGTCAGATTTAGAAAAGGTCAGATTCTTCTACTGTTCACAATTGGATGAGCAAAACATTGACTTCAAAGTATTTGAATATGGTTATGCTGACATTTTAAGGTAAATTCCCTTTGTTTTAGCTATAAATAATTATGCACAATTTTGCACGAGCGTTTTAATGACTTATTGTATTTTATGCTTCGTTTACTATCATAATAATATGATTTTGAGACTAAATCTAATCTGATGGTTATTTTCTATACTTTACTTTTCACAATATCATAAACTTAGACTTAACTAAGTGATAATAAAAATATCCTTAATTTGCTTAAGTTTAAAACAGGCACTTACAAAACGTCCATAGTGAATCTACCACCAGCACTTTCAGCAATTTTTTTTACTTACGGCAATTTTTTTGTGGTGGACAAAAGGAAAGTAAAGGAACTGTCAAGCACAGTCTTGGTGCACATTTTTAAGCCTTGTACGAACTTTGCTAGTCTCTTTTGATATTGATCACTATAGCTGAAACCGAGTGATGAATTGTTAACCATGTGTCGTTATGATTGGAGCTTCAAGTTAAGTGCAGCGTAAGGCGACGGTGGCTAGGCTACAAGCGTTCTGCCTGAGAGAGGTCGAAATGTCCGGAGGGACTGGACGTTACGCCCCCCCTCCCCCCACAGCGCGACAGTGCTGCGTCTCTCGACATGCGTGGAACACCTTGAAGGATATTGTGGTATCCAACCAGCAGCTTGCCGCCACATGACGCCACTGCTCACTATGCCCAAAGACACGTATCGTCGTCTTCCTCGGGGCCGGTACCAGGGCGCAAGGGGGCCCCACCCTAGTACGTCACGACCCAAAAAGCCCATTTGGTCACCTAAATACCAGATACCTCTGTAGTATTTCGAGCCCCATAGCGCAGGCAGCGTAAATCGTATAGCAATACCGTAGTGCGCACT
>CM062092.1:1862962-1935942 GCA_031163375.1 Conogethes punctiferalis | reverse complement strand
TATACACACACACACACATAGCACTCTATTTCTATTTGAATGAGAACACGCTTTGGCATTAATATTTTATTTGTAGCACTTTAGGAAATCACACAATATGACACCTGAATACCATAATATTGCGCAGGAATCTTTAGCCGCAATATTTTATTTATTGCCTGGCCGCGAAGTCACCTCGTTTCCGCTAGAATTCATTATCACTGGATCAGGACGTGTCTTCTGCCGTCTCTCGTTGAATTTGTCACGGGCCTCACCCATCTCATCCATTTTTTTCTTCATCTGCCACATTGTTACAATCTGTAGAGGAAAATCAGAAGTTATATTACATGCATTTATTCGCAAAGTCGCCCCTACAAGCGTTATAAATAGTGTCGACATGAATTTATTTCCAGGATTTTTGTGCGAGCTTGACACTTTATTTTTTATGTAATGACAAATGTCTGGAAATCGTCATACTTTTTTTTAATCAAAATAAAATTCAATACATTTTTCATAAAAAAAAATATTCAAAATATCCCTTGGAAAAATTCTCGTCTATGGCGACGTCACCGAAATTTTCACGCGTCACTGGTTGTCAGGCCAGAACTGACAAGCTGACGCGTCAGCACCTACGTCACGCCGCCCCGGCCAGTTGTAACATACGGTGACCTATTTCGGCCGGTCCTGTGGCCGCCCGGTGGTCGGGTGGGTAACGCTCAAGGACGCCCACTCGGCACACGAGAGGTTCCGGGTTCGATTCCCGGGGGGGTGGATTTTGTGTGTAAAGCTTCATACAAAATCGCCTCTGGTCTGGTTAGTTTGAAGCGTACAAAGTAGTTTAAGCGTAAAAAAAAGTAGTCCTAGTGAAATAAAAAGTAGAAATTAAAAATTTAGCCACTTTTTTTCACTTTTTCTGACCATTTTTCCTCATATCTCAGCCATCTGTGAACCGATTTTGATGAAACTTTGTTTATTTGAAAGCATACGTTGCGGCGCATTTTTTTCTACCTTTGTTGAACTTTTTTTTTCCAATGCAAAATTTATGCATCATAAAAGGACATTTTCGTACCTAAAAATTATAAACAAGTTAGATTTTTGTCAGAAAAGTCATTTATGAGTAATTCACATGTAGGAAAACTGAAAAAAAATAATTTCACTATATAATCACATAGCACAGGAACCTTATGAAGTGATGTAAAACTTCAACCCACTTTAAGCACTTTTTGTTTACATTTTCCCACATATCTTCGCCATCTATGAACCGATTTGGACGATTATTTTTTTATTTGAAAGCGTACAATGTACCGGATTTTTTTCTACTTTTGTTGAATATTTTTTCTCCAACGCTAATTTTCTGCATCCCAAATGGACATCTTAGTACCTAAATTTTATGAAAAAGTTATGATTTTGTCAGAAAAGTAATTTTTCGTATGTAGAAAAACTGAAAATAATAATAATAAATTCCCCAAATAATCAAATCACACAAGAGAGTTCATAGACCTTATGACGTGACTTGATACTTCAACCCACTTTTTGTGTCACAATTCTTCACGTATATCGGCCATCTGTGAACCGATTTGGACGATTTTTTTTTTATTTCAAAGCATGCGATGTGATGAATTCATTTCTACTTTTAGAAGAAACTTCTGCATCATAAATGGACATTTTCGTACCTGAAAATGACAAACTGTTAATGTTTTTGAAGGAAAAATCATTGAACTGAAAAATAACAAATAAATTTCATAACAAAAACTCAAAGTACACAAACCTTTCGAGGTGATATTCAACTTCAATTAAGTACCTATGTAGGTATATCCGTATCAAGCATCATTTTCCCTGTTGCGTCCGAATTAATGTAGAAAATTTGTATTTCAAACTATGGGTCTTGCATGCCCTGGAGGTTGATATTTCTCTAAAACAAAACCAGAGTGCTGTGGGCTGCGGTCGTATCGTTAGTTCTAAAACAAGTAGGAGAAATGAAAAATATAGCCGATATTATTTATAGTGTAAAAAGATTTACTGACAGGACAAAAGCATTAAACCTACGCTTATAGTACGTAACGAGAGAGGTAAAATCGTGCAAAGAAGATACATAATTTTAGCAAATAGCTCACATGAATTTTCCTATTATTCTCCCAACAACGTAGGTTCCCTATCTATAATGAAATTATGATAAATCTACCTACGCAGCCTACTTCTGTTCAAGTCTGATAAGAAGAATATTAGTAAACACAGTACCCACCTATTTATCTAAAAATCTTAGCCACATTATTGACACACAGTATCACTGTCATTCCGTCCGAGCTCCGGCTCCACCTCCAGCGTGATGCTGCGATTGTCTCTCCACCTTGCAGGTGGGCGTCCTACATTGCCTTATGTAGGTAGCTACGCGTCGTAGTCACCGTTCTAAAATGTTTCTGCCTCAACCACCATCAGTTTTTCATTTGACGTAAACCAAGGCCGTCTGTCATTTTTCTCGATCACACCTTTCTTCTACCATTCGATAAGAATCCTCCGGAGTAATTTTAGGATACTTTCGATGATTTTATGCTGATAAAAAATACCTGAAAATATAATTATTTTATTTACAACGACTTGACGTTACATGTCATTTTTAATTGTCATTTCAAACATACTTCTAAATAGGTTCGATAAAAAAGTTTTTATACCTACCTAAAAGTATAATAATAAATAGGTGTGTCGATAAAATCGTTGCACATACCTACATTAAAAATATGCTCTGAATTTGGTTACTACGATAATAATATTATGAGCCAACTTACTTTATGGCAGGAATATAAAAAAAAATCGACTACCTATGACTAATTTATAACGATTTGATTACTAGAATGATTTTACCGGTTTCGGAATGCAAATTCGTGCGACTTCACAGGAAAATATTAATCCAATAGACACTTATTTCTGAATAAAACTTACAAAAATGTAATTATTATTATGTTCCTGTACCTGTTACTTTTATCTACGATACTGTCATTGTTTGACATACCTATTATTATGATTTCGCTTTTTCTACTAGTTCAATTTATTCCTATTATTGTGTATGAAGTAATAAAGGAACGCATGAAACCAGTGAATGAAAATAAAAATAGTTCAACGAGCGGGCGGCTAGGCCTCTGGCCGGAGCTTACCTGTCGTCATTCGCCGCCCGACTTCGACGCCGCGCGGACTACTCGTATTGAAAACAAATAGGAAAAATGTAATTTACGAGTATACACTGCCTGCCCTATACACACACACACATAGCACTCTATTTCTATTTGAATGAGAACACGCTTTGGCATTAATATTTTATTTGTAGCACTTTAGGAAATCACACAATATGACACCTGAATACCATAATATTGCGCAGGAATCTTTAGCCGCAATATTTTATTTATTGCCTGGCCGCGAAGTCACCTCGTTTCCGCTAGAATTCATTATCACTGGATCAGGACGTGTCTTCTGCCGTCTCTCGTTGAATTTGTCACGGGCCTCACCCATCTCATCCATTTTTTTCTTCATCTGCCACATTGTTACAATCTGTAGAGGAAAATCAGAAGTTATATTACATGCATTTATTCGCAAAGTCGCCCCTACAAGCGTTATAAATAGTGTCGACATGAATTTATTTCCAGGATTTTTGTGCGAGTTTGACACTTTATTTTTTATGTAATGACAAATGTCTGGAAATCGTCATACTTTTTTTTAATCAAAATAAAATTCAATACATTTTTCATAAAAAAAAAATATTCAAAATATCCCTTGGAAAAATTCTCGTCTATGGCGACGTCACCGAAATTTTCACGCGTCACTGGTTGTCAGGCCAGAACTGACAAGCTGACGCGTCAGCACCTACGTCACGCCGCCCCGGCCAGTTGTAACATACGGTGACCTATTTCGGCCGGTCCTGTGGCCGCCCGGTGGTCGGGTGGGTAACGCTCAAGGACGCCCACTCGGCACACGAGAGGTTCCGGGTTCGATTCCCGGGGGGGTGGATTTTGTGTGTAAAGCTTCATACAAAATCGCCTCTGGTCTGGTTAGTTTGAAGCGTACAAAGTAGTTTAAGCATAAAAAAAAGTAGTCCTAGTGAAATAAAAAGTAGAAATTAAAAATTTAGCCACTTTTTTTCACTTTTTCTGACCATTTTTCCTCATATCTCAGCCATCTGTGAACCGATTTTGATGAAACTTTGTTTATTTGAAAGCATACGTTGCGGCGCATTTTTTTCTACCTTTGTTGAACTTTTTTTTTCCAATGCAAAATTTATGCATCATAAAAGGACATTTTCGTACCTAAAAATTATAAACAAGTTAGATTTTTGTCAGAAAAGTCATTTATGAGTAATTCACATGTAGGAAAACTGAAAAAAAATAATTTCACAATATAATCACATAGCACAGGAACCTTATGAAGTGATGTAAAACTTCAACCCACTTTAAGCACTTTTTGTTTACATTTTCCCACATATCTTCGCCATCTATGAACCGATTTGGACGATTATTTTTTTATTTGAAAGCGTACAATGTACCGGATTTTTTTCTACTTTTGTTGAATATTTTTTCTCCAACGCTAATTTTCTGCATCCCAAATGGACATCTTAGTACCTAAATTTTATGAAAAAGTTATGATTTTGTCAGAAAAGTAATTTTTCGTATGTAGAAAAACTGAAAATAATAATAATAAATTCCCCAAATAATCAAATCACACAAGAGAGTTCATAGACCTTATGACGTGACTTGATACTTCAACCCACTTTTTGTGTCACAATTCTTCACGTATATCGGCCATCTGTGAACCGATTTGGACGATTTTTTTTTTTATTTCAAAGCATGCGATGTGATGAATTCATTTCTACTTTTAGAAGAAACTTCTGCATCATAAATGGACATTTTCGTACCTGAAAATGACAAACTGTTAATGTTTTTGAAGGAAAAATCATTGAACTGAAAAATAACAAATAAATTTCATAACAAAAACTCAAAGTACACAAACCTTTCGAGGTGATATTCAACTTCAATTAAGTACCTATGTAGGTATATCCGTATTAAGCATCATTTTCCCTGTTGCGTCCGAATTAATGTAGAAAATTTGTATTTCAAACTATGGGTCTTGCATGCCCTGGAGGTTGATATTTCTCTAAAACAAAACCAGAGTGCTGTGGGCTGCGGTCGTATCGTTAGTTCTAAAACAAGTAGGAGAAATGAAAAATATAGCCGATAATATTTATAGTGTAAAAAGATTTACTGACAGGACAAAAGCATTAAACCTACGCTTATAGTACGTAACGAGAGAGGTAAAATCGTGCAAAGAAGATACATAATTTTAGCAAATAGCTCACATGAATTTTCCTATTATTCTCCCAACAACATAGGTTCCCTATCTATAATGAAATTATGATAAATCTACCTACGCAGCCTACTTCTGTTCAAGTCTGATAAGAAGAATATTAGTAAACACAGTACCCACCTATTTATCTAAAAATCTTAGCCACATTATTGACACACAGTATCACTGTCATTCCGTCCGAGCTCCGGCTCCACCTCCAGCGTGATGCTGCGATTGTCTCTCCACCTTGCAGGTGGGCGTCCTACATTGCCTTATGTAGGTAGCTACGCGTCGTAGTCACCGTTCTAAAATGTTTCTGCCTCAACCACCATCAGTTTTTCATTTGACGTAAACCAAGGCCGTCTGTCATTTTTCTCGATCACACCTTTCTTCTACCATTCGATAAGAATCCTCCGGAGTAATTTTAGGATACTTTCGATGATTTTATGCTGATAAAAAATACCTGAAAATATAATTATTTTATTTACAACGACTTGACGTTACATGTCATTTTTAATTGTCATTTCAAACATACTTCTAAATAGGTTCGATAAAAAAGTTTTTATACCTACCTAAAAGTATAATAATAAATAGGTGTGTCGATAAAATCGTTGCACATACCTACATTAAAAATATGCTCTGAATTTGGTTACTACGATAATAATATTATGAGCCAACTTACTTTATGGCAGGAATATAAAAAAAAATCGACTACCTATGACTAATTTATAACGATTTGATTACTAGAATGATTTTACCGGTTTCGGAATGCAAATTCGTGCGACTTCACAGGAAAATATTAATCCAATAGACACTTATTTCTGAATAAAACTTACAAAAATGTAATTATTATTATGTTCCTGTACCTGTTACTTTTATCTACGATACTGTCATTGTTTGACATACCTATTATTATGATTTCGCTTTTTCTACTAGTTCAATTTATTCCTATTATTGTGTATGAAGTAATAAAGGAACGCATGAAACCAGTGAATGAAAATAAAAATAGTTCAACGAGCGGGCGGCTAGGCCTCTGGCCGGAGCTTACCTGTCGTCATTCGCCGCCCGACTTCGACGCCGCGCGGACTACTCGTATTGAAAACAAATAGGAAAAATGTAATTTACGAGTATACACTGCCTGCCCTATACACACACACACATAGCACTCTATTTCTATTTGAATGAGAACACGCTTTGGCATTAATATTTTATTTGTAGCACTTTAGGAAATCACACAATATGACACCTGAATACCATAATATTGCGCAGGAATCTTTAGCCGCAATATTTTATTTATTGCCTGGCCGCGAAGTCACCTCGTTTCCGCTAGAATTCATTATCACTGGATCAGGACGTGTCTTCTGCCGTCTCTCGTTGAATTTGTCACGGGCCTCACCCATCTCATCCATTTTTTTCTTCATCTGCCACATTGTTACAATCTGTAGAGGAAAATCAGAAGTTATATTACATGCATTTATTCGCAAAGTCGCCCCTACAAGCGTTATAAATAGTGTCGACATGAATTTATTTCCAGGATTTTTGTGCGAGTTTGACACTTTATTTTTTATGTAATGACAAATGTCTGGAAATCGTCATACTTTTTTTTAATCAAAATAAAATTCAATACATTTTTCATAAAAAAAAAATATTCAAAATATCCCTTGGAAAAATTCTCGTCTATGGCGACGTCACCGAAATTTTCACGCGTCACTGGTTGTCAGGCCAGAACTGACAAGCTGACGCGTCAGCACCTACGTCACGCCGCCCCGGCCAGTTGTAACATACGGTGACCTATTTCGGCCGGTCCTGTGGCCGCCCGGTGGTCGGGTGGGTAACGCTCAAGGACGCCCACTCGGCACACGAGAGGTTCCGGGTTCGATTCCCGGGGGGGTGGATTTTGTGTGTAAAGCTTCATACAAAATCGCCTCTGGTCTGGTTAGTTTGAAGCGTACAAAGTAGTTTAAGCGTAAAAAAAAGTAGTCCTAGTGAAATAAAAAGTAGAAATTAAAAATTTAGCCACTTTTTTTCACTTTTTCTGACCATTTTTCCTCATATCTCAGCCATCTGTGAACCGATTTTGATGAAACTTTGTTTATTTGAAAGCATACGTTGCGGCGCATTTTTTTCTACCTTTGTTGAACTTTTTTTTTCCAATGCAAAATTTATGCATCATAAAAGGACATTTTCGTACCTAAAAATTATAAACAAGTTAGATTTTTGTCAGAAAAGTCATTTATGAGTAATTCACATGTAGGAAAACTGAAAAAAAATAATTTCACAATATAATCACATAGCACAGGAACCTTATGAAGTGATGTAAAACTTCAACCCACTTTAAGCACTTTTTGTTTACATTTTCCCACATATCTTCGCCATCTATGAACCGATTTGGACGATTATTTTTTTATTTGAAAGCGTACAATGTACCGGATTTTTTTCTACTTTTGTTGAATATTTTTTCTCCAACGCTAATTTTCTGCATCCCAAATGGACATCTTAGTACCTAAATTTTATGAAAAAGTTATGATTTTGTCAGAAAAGTAATTTTTCGTATGTAGAAAAACTGAAAATAATAATAATAAATTCCCCAAATAATCAAATCACACAAGAGAGTTCATAGACCTTATGACGTGACTTGATACTTCAACCCACTTTTTGTGTCACAATTCTTCACGTATATCGGCCATCTGTGAACCGATTTGGACGATTTTTTTTTTTATTTCAAAGCATGCGATGTGATGAATTCATTTCTACTTTTAGAAGAAACTTCTGCATCATAAATGGACATTTTCGTACCTGAAAATGACAAACTGTTAATGTTTTTGAAGGAAAAATCATTGAACTGAAAAATAACAAATAAATTTCATAACAAAAACTCAAAGTACACAAACCTTTCGAGGTGA
Organism: Conogethes punctiferalis; assembly: GCA_031163375.1. Taxonomy (NCBI): domain Eukaryota; kingdom Metazoa; phylum Arthropoda; class Insecta; order Lepidoptera; family Crambidae; genus Conogethes; species Conogethes punctiferalis. The sequence continues at coordinate 1,927,735 of CM062092.1, read as the reverse complement.
TATTCAACTTCAATTAAGTACCTATGTAGGTATATCCGTATCAAGCATCATTTTCCCTGTTGCGTCCGAATTAATGTAGAAAAGCTAGCTGTTTATCATCAGTGTATTTCAAACTATGGGTCTTGCATGCCCTGGAGGTTGATATTTCTCTAAAACAAAACCAGAGTGCTGTGGGCTGCGGTCGTATCGTTAGTTCTAAAACAAGTAGGAGAAATGAAAAATATAGCCGATATTATTTATAGTGTAAAAAGATTTACTGACAGGACAATAGCATTAAACCTACGCTTATAGTACGTAACGAGAGAGGTAAAATCGTGCAAAGAAGATACATAATTTTAGCAAATAGCTCACATGAATTTTCCTATTATTCTCCCAACAACGTAGGTTCCCTATCTATAATGAAATTATGATAAATCTACCTACGCAGCCTACTTCTGTTCAAGTCTGATAAGAAGAATATTAGTAAACACAGTACCCACCTATTTATCTAAAAATCTTAGCCACATTATTGACACACAGTATCACTGTCATTCCGTCCGAGCTCCGGCTCCACCTCCAGCGTGATGCTGCGATTGTCTCTCCACCTTGCAGGTGGGCGTCCTACATTGCCTTATGTAGGTAGCTACGCGTCGTAGTCACCGTTCTAAAATGTTTCTGCCTCAACCACCATCAGTTTTTCATTTGACGTAAACCAAGGCCGTCTGTCATTTTTCTCGATCACACCTTTCTTCTACCATTCGATAAGAATCCTCCGGAGTAATTTTAGGATACTTTCGATGATTTTATGCTGATAAAAAATACCTGAAAATATAATTATTTTATTTACAACGACTTGACGTTACATGTCATTTTTAATTGTCATTTCAAACATACTTCTAAATAGGTTCGATAAAAAAGTTTTTATACCTACCTAAAAGTATAATAATAAATAGGTGTGTCGATAAAATCGTTGCACATACCTACATTAAAAATATGCTCTGAATTTGGTTACTACGATAATAATATTATGAGCCAACTTACTTTATGGCAGGAATATAAAAAAAAATCGACTACCTATGACTAATTTATAACGATTTGATTACTAGAATGATTTTACCGGTTTCGGAATGCAAATTCGTGCGACTTCACAGGAAAATATTAATCCAATAGACACTTATTTCTGAATAAAACTTACAAAAATGTAATTATTATTATGTTCCTGTACCTGTTACTTTTATCTACGATACTGTCATTGTTTGACATACCTATTATTATGATTTCGCTTTTTCTACTAGTTCAATTTATTCCTATTATTGTGTATGAAGTAATAAAGGAACGCATGAAACCAGTGAATGAAAATAAAAATAGTTCAACGAGCGGGCGGCTAGGCCTCTGGCCGGAGCTTACCTGTCGTCATTCGCCGCCCGACTTCGACGCCGCGCGGACTACTCGTATTGAAAACAAATAGGAAAAATGTAATTTACGAGTATACACTGCCTGCCCTATACACACACACACATAGCACTCTATTTCTATTTGAATGAGAACACGCTTTGGCATTAATATTTTATTTGTAGCACTTTAGGAAATCACACAATATGACACCTGAATACCATAATATTGCGCAGGAATCTTTAGCCGCAATATTTTATTTATTGCCTGGCCGCGAAGTCACCTCGTTTCCGCTAGAATTCATTATCACTGGATCAGGACGTGTCTTCTGCCGTCTCTCGTTGAATTTGTCACGGGCCTCACCCATCTCATCCATTTTTTTCTTCATCTGCCACATTGTTACAATCTGTAGAGGAAAATCAGAAGTTATATTACATGCATTTATTCGCAAAGTCGCCCCTACAAGCGTTATAAATAGTGTCGACATGAATTTATTTCCAGGATTTTTGTGCGAGTTTGACACTTTATTTTTTATGTAATGACAAATGTCTGGAAATCGTCATACTTTTTTTTAATCAAAATAAAATTCAATACATTTTTCATAAAAAAAAATATTCAAAACATCCCTTGGAAAAATTCTCGTCTATGGCGACGTCACCGAAATTTTCACGCGTCACTGGTTGTCAGGCCAGAACTGACAAGCTGACGCGTCAGCACCTACGTCACGCCGCCCCGGCCAGTTGTAACATACGGTGACCTATTTCGGCCGGTCCTGTGGCCGCCCGGTGGTCGGGTGGGTAACGCTCAAGGACGCCCACTCGGCACACGAGAGGTTCCGGGTTCGATTCCCGGGGGGGTGGATTTTGTGTGTAAAGCTTCATACAAAATCGCCTCTGGTCTGGTTAGTTTGAAGCGTACAAAGTAGTTTAAGCGTAAAAAAAAGTAGTCCTAGTGAAATAAAAAGTAGAAATTAAAAATTTAGCCACTTTTTTTCACTTTTTCTGACCATTTTTCCTCATATCTCAGCCATCTGTGAACCGATTTTGATGAAACTTTGTTTATTTGAAAGCATACGTTGCGGCGCATTTTTTTCTACCTTTGTTGAACTTTTTTTTTTCCAATGCAAAATTTATGCATCATAAAAGGACATTTTCGTACCTAAAAATTATAAACAAGTTAGATTTTTGTCAGAAAAGTCATTTATGAGTAATTCACATGTAGGAAAACTGAAAAAAAATAATTTCACAATATAATCACATAGCACAGGAACCTTATGAAGTGATGTAAAACTTCAACCCACTTTAAGCACTTTTTGTTTACATTTTCCCACATATCTTCGCCATCTATGAACCGATTTGGACGATTATTTTTTTATTTGAAAGCGTACAATGTACCGGATTTTTTTCTACTTTTGTTGAATATTTTTTCTCCAACGCTAATTTTCTGCATCCCAAATGGACATCTTAGTACCTAAATTTTATGAAAAAGTTATGATTTTGTCAGAAAAGTAATTTTTCGTATGTAGAAAAACTGAAAATAATAATAATAAATTCCCCAAATAATCAAATCACACAAGAGAGTTCATAGACCTTATGACGTGACTTGATACTTCAACCCACTTTTTGTGTCACAATTCTTCACGTATATCGGCCATCTGTGAACCGATTTGGACGATTTTTTTTTTATTTCAAAGCATGCGATGTGATGAATTCATTTCTACTTTTAGAAGAAACTTCTGCATCATAAATGGACATTTTCGTACCTGAAAATGACAAACTGTTAATGTTTTTGAAGGAAAAATCATTGAACTGAAAAATAACAAATAAATTTCATAACAAAAACTCAAAATACACAAACCTTTCGAGGTGATATTCAACTTCAATTAAGTACCTATGTAGGTATATCCGTATCAAGCATCATTTTCCCTGTTGCGTCCGAATTAATGTAGAAAAGCTAGCTGTTTATCATCAGTGTATTTCAAACTATGGGTCTTGCATGCCCTGGAGGTTGATATTTCTCTAAAACAAAACCAGAGTGCTGTGGGCTGCGGTCGTATCGTTAGTTCTAAAACAAGTAGGAGAAATGAAAAATATAGCCGATATTATTTATAGTGTAAAAAGATTTACTGACAGGACAAAAGCATTAAACCTACGCTTATAGTACGTAACGAGAGAGGTAAAATCGTGCAAAGAAGATACATAATTTTAGCAAATAGCTCACATGAATTTTCCTATTATTCTCCCAACAACGTAGGTTCCCTATCTATAATGAAATTATGATAAATCTACCTACGCAGCCTACTTCTGTTCAAGTCTGATAAGAAGAATATTAGTAAACACAGTACCCACCTATTTATCTAAAAATCTTAGCCACATTATTGACACACAGTATCACTGTCATTCCGTCCGAGCTCCGGCTCCACCTCCAGCGTGATGCTGCGATTGTCTCTCCACCTTGCAGGTGGGCGTCCTACATTGCCTTATGTAGGTAGCTACGCGTCGTAGTCACCGTTCTAAAATGTTTCTGCCTCAACCACCATCAGTTTTTCATTTGACGTAAACCAAGGCCGTCTATCATTTTTTTCGATCACACCTTTCTTCTACCATTCGATAAGAATCCTCCGGAGTAATTTTAGGATACTTTCGATGATTTTATGCTGATAAAAAATACCTGAAAATATAATTATTTTATTTACAACGACTTGACGTTACATGTCATTTTTAATTGTCATTTCAAACATACTTCTAAATAGGTTCGATAAAAAAGTTTTTATACCTACCTAAAAGTATAATAATAAATAGGTGTGTCGATAAAATCGTTGCACATACCTACATTAAAAATATGCTCTGAATTTGGTTACTACGATAATAATATTATGAGCCAACTTACTTTATGGCAGGAATATAAAAAAAAATCGACTACCTATGACTAATTTATAACGATTTGATTACTAGAATGATTTTACCGGTTTCGGAATGCAAATTCGTGCGACTTCACAGGAAAATATTAATCCAATAGACACTTATTTCTGAATAAAACTTACAAAAATGTAATTATTATTATGTTCCTGTACCTGTTACTTTTATCTACGATACTGTCATTGTTTGACATACCTATTATTATGATTTCGCTTTTTCTACTAGTTCAATTTATTCCTATTATTGTGTATGAAGTAATAAAGGAACGCATGAAACCAGTGAATGAAAATAAAAATAGTTCAACGAGCGGGCGGCTAGGCCTCTGGCCGGAGCTTACCTGTCGTCATTCGCCGCCCGACTTCGACGCCGCGCGGACTACTCGTATTGAAAACAAATAGGAAAAATGTAATTTACGAGTATACACTGCCTGCCCTATACACACACACACATAGCACTCTATTTCTATTTGAATGAGAACACGCTTTGGCATTAATATTTTATTTGTAGCACTTTAGGAAATCACACAATATGACACCTGAATACCATAATATTGCGCAGGAATCTTTAGCCGCAATATTTTATTTATTGCCTGGCCGCGAAGTCACCTCGTTTCCGCTAGAATTCATTATCACTGGATCAGGACGTGTCTTCTGCCGTCTCTCGTTGAATTTGTCACGGGCCTCACCCATCTCATCCATTTTTTTCTTCATCTGCCACATTGTTACAATCTGTAGAGGAAAATCAGAAGTTATATTACATGCATTTATTCGCAAAGTCGCCCCTACAAGCGTTATAAATAGTGTCGACATGAATTTATTTCCAGGATTTTTGTGCGAGTTTGACACTTTATTTTTTATGTAATGACAAATGTCTGGAAATCGTCATACTTTTTTTTAATCAAAATAAAATTCAATACATTTTTCATAAAAAAAAATATTCAAAACATCCCTTGGAAAAATTCTCGTCTATGGCGACGTCACCGAAATTTTCACGCGTCACTGGTTGTCAGGCCAGAACTGACAAGCTGACGCGTCAGCACCTACGTCACGCCGCCCCGGCCAGTTGTAACATACGGTGACCTATTTCGGCCGGTCCTGTGGCCGCCCGGTGGTCGGGTGGGTAACGCTCAAGGACGCCCACTCGGCACACGAGAGGTTCCGGGTTCGATTCCCGGGGGGGTGGATTTTGTGTGTAAAGCTTCATACAAAATCGCCTCTGGTCTGGTTAGTTTGAAGCGTACAAAGTAGTTTAAGCGTAAAAAAAAGTAGTCCTAGTGAAATAAAAAGTAGAAATTAAAAATTTAGCCACTTTTTTTCACTTTTTCTGACCATTTTTCCTCATATCTCAGCCATCTGTGAACCGATTTTGATGAAACTTTGTTTATTTGAAAGCATACGTTGCGGCGCATTTTTTTCTACCTTTGTTGAACTTTTTTTTTTCCAATGCAAAATTTATGCATCATAAAAGGACATTTTCGTACCTAAAAATTATAAACAAGTTAGATTTTTGTCAGAAAAGTCATTTATGAGTAATTCACATGTAGGAAAACTGAAAAAAAATAATTTCACAATATAATCACATAGCACAGGAACCTTATGAAGTGATGTAAAACTTCAACCCACTTTAAGCACTTTTTGTTTACATTTTCCCACATATCTTCGCCATCTATGAACCGATTTGGACGATTATTTTTTTATTTGAAAGCGTACAATGTACCGGATTTTTTTCTACTTTTGTTGAATATTTTTTCTCCAACGCTAATTTTCTGCATCCCAAATGGACATCTTAGTACCTAAATTTTATGAAAAAGTTATGATTTTGTCAGAAAAGTAATTTTTCGTATGTAGAAAAACTGAAAATAATAATAATAAATTCCCCAAATAATCAAATCACACAAGAGAGTTCATAGACCTTATGACGTGACTTGATACTTCAACCCACTTTTTGTGTCACAATTCTTCACGTATATCGGCCATCTGTGAACCGATTTGGACGATTTTTTTTTTATTTCAAAGCTTGCGATGTGATGAATTCATTTCTACTTTTAGAAGAAACTTCTGCATCATAAATGGACATTTTCGTACCTGAAAATGACAAACTGTTAATGTTTTTGAAGGAAAAATCATTGAACTGAAAAATAACAAATAAATTTCATAACAAAAACTCAAAATACACAAACCTTTCGAGGTGATATTCAACTTCAATTAAGTACCTATGTAGGTATATCCGTATCAAGCATCATTTTCCCTGTTGCGTCCGAATTAATGTAGAAAAGCTAGCTGTTTATCATCAGTGTATTTCAAACTATGGGTCTTGCATGCCCTGGAGGTTGATATTTCTCTAAAACAAAACCAGAGTGCTGTGGGCTGCGGTCGTATCGTTAGTTCTAAAACAAGTAGGAGAAATGAAAAATATAGCCGATATTATTTATAGTGTAAAAAGATTTACTGACAGGACAAAAGCATTAAACCTACGCTTATAGTACGTAACGAGAGAGGTAAAATCGTGCAAAGAAGATACATAATTTTAGCAAATAGCTCACATGAATTTTCCTATTATTCTCCCAACAACGTAGGTTCCCTATCTATAATGAAATTATGATAAATCTACCTACGCAGCCTACTTCTGTTCAAGTCTGATAAGAAGAATATTAGTAAACACAGTACCCACCTATTTATCTAAAAATCTTAGCCACATTATTGACACACAGTATCACTGTCATTCCGTCCGAGCTCCGGCTCCACCTCCAGCGTGATGCTGCGATTGTCTCTCCACCTTGCAGGTGGGCGTCCTACATTGCCTTATGTAGGTAGCTACGCGTCGTAGTCACCGTTCTAAAATGTTTCTGCCTCAACCACCATCAGTTTTTCATTTGACGTAAACCAAGGCCGTCTATCATTTTTTTCGATCACACCTTTCTTCTACCATTCGATAAGAATCCTCCGGAGTAATTTTAGGATACTTTCGATGATTTTATGCTGATAAAAAATACCTGAAAATATAATTATTTTATTTACAACGACTTGACGTTACATGTCATTTTTAATTGTCATTTCAAACATACTTCTAAATAGGTTCGATAAAAAAGTTTTTATACCTACCTAAAAGTATAATAATAAATAGGTGTGTCGATAAAATCGTTGCACATACCTACATTAAAAATATGCTCTGAATTTGGTTACTACGATAATAATATTATGAGCCAACTTACTTTATGGCAGGAATATAAAAAAAAATCGACTACCTATGACTAATTTATAACGATTTGATTACTAGAATGATTTTACCGGTTTCGGAATGCAAATTCGTGCGACTTCACAGGAAAATATTAATCCAATAGACACTTATTTCTGAATAAAACTTACAAAAATGTAATTATTATTATGTTCCTGTACCTGTTACTTTTATCTACGATACTGTCATTGTTTGACATACCTATTATTATGATTTCGCTTTTTCTACTAGTTCAATTTATTCCTATTATTGTGTATGAAGTAATAAAGGAACGCATGAAACCAGTGAATGAAAATAAAAATAGTTCAACGAGCGGGCGGCTAGGCCTCTGGCCGGAGCTTACCTGTCGTCATTCGCCGCCCGACTTCGACGCCGCGCGGACTACTCGTATTGAAAACAAATAGGAAAAATGTAATTTACGAGTATACACTGCCTGCCCTATACACACACACACATAGCACTCTATTTCTATTTGAATGAGAACACGCTTTGGCATTAATATTTTATTTGTAGCACTTTAGGAAATCACACAATATGACACCTGAATACCATAATATTGCGCAGGAATCTTTAGCCGCAATATTTTATTTATTGCCTGGCCGCGAAGTCACCTCGTTTCCGCTAGAATTCATTATCACTGGATCAGGACGTGTCTTCTGCCGTCTCTCGTTGAATTTGTCACGGGCCTCACCCATCTCATCCATTTTTTTCTTCATCTGCCACATTGTTACAATCTGTAGAGGAAAATCAGAAGTTATATTACATGCATTTATTCGCAAAGTCGCCCCTACAAGCGTTATAAATAGTGTCGACATGAATTTATTTCCAGGATTTTTGTGCGAGTTTGACACTTTATTTTTTATGTAATGACAAATGTCTGGAAATCGTCATACTTTTTTTTAATCAAAATAAAATTCAATACATTCGTCTATGGCGACGTCACCGAAATTTTCACGCGTCACTGGTTGTCAGGCCAGAACTGACAAGCTGACGCGTCAGCACCTACGTCACGCCGCCCCGGCCAGTTGTAACATACGGTGACCTATTTCGGCCGGTCCTGTGGCCGCCCGGTGGTCGGGTGGGTAACGCTCAAGGACGCCCACTCGGCACACGAGAGGTTCCGGGTTCGATTCCCGGGGGGGTGGATTTTGTGTGTAAAGCTTCATACAAAATCGCCTCTGGTCTGGTTAGTTTGAAGCGTACAAAGTAGTTTAAGCGTAAAAAAAAGTAGTCCTAGTGAAATAAAAAGTAGAAATTAAAAATTTAGCCACTTTTTTTCACTTTTTCTGACCATTTTTCCTCATATCTCAGCCATCTGTGAACCGATTTTGATGAAACTTTGTTTATTTGAAAGCATACGTTGCGGCGCATTTTTTTCTACCTTTGTTGAACTTTTTTTTTCCAATGCAAAATTTATGCATCATAAAAGGACATTTTCGTACCTAAAAATTATAAACAAGTTAGATTTTTGTCAGAAAAGTCATTTATGAGTAATTCACATGTAGGAAAACTGAAAAAAAATAATTTCACAATATAATCACATAGCACAGGAACCTTATGAAGTGATGTAAAACTTCAACCCACTTTAAGCACTTTTTGTTTACATTTTCCCACATATCTTCGCCATCTATGAACCGATTTGGACGATTATTTTTTTATTTGAAAGCGTACAATGTACCGGATTTTTTTCTACTTTTGTTGAATATTTTTTCTCCAACGCTAATTTTCTGCATCCCAAATGGACATCTTAGTACCTAAATTTTATGAAAAAGTTATGATTTTGTCAGAAAAGTAATTTTTCGTATGTAGAAAAACTGAAAATAATAATAATAAATTCCCCAAATAATCAAATCACACAAGAGAGTTCATAGACCTTATGACGTGACTTGATACTTCAACCCACTTTTTGTGTCACAATTCTTCACGTATATCGGCCATCTGTGAACCGATTTGGACGATTTTTTTTTTATTTCAAAGCATGCGATGTGATGAATTCATTTCTACTTTTAGAAGAAACTTCTGCATCATAAATGGACATTTTCGTACCTGAAAATGACAAACTGTTAATGTTTTTGAAGGAAAAATCATTGAACTGAAAAATAACAAATAAATTTCATAACAAAAACTCAAAGTACACAAACCTTTCGAGGTGATATTCAACTTCAATTAAGTACCTATGTAGGTATATCCGTATCAAGCATCATTTTCCCTGTTGCGTCCGAATTAATGTAGAAAATTTGTATTTCAAACTATGGGTCTTGCATGCCCTGGAGGTTGATATTTCTCTAAAACAAAACCAGAGTGCTGTGGGCTGCGGTCGTATCGTTAGTTCTAAAACAAGTAGGAGAAATGAAAAATATAGCCGATATTATTTATAGTGTAAAAAGATTTACTGACAGGACAAAAGCATTAAACCTACGCTTATAGTACGTAACGAGAGAGGTAAAATCGTGCAAAGAAGATACATAATTTTAGCAAATAGCTCACATGAATTTTCCTATTATTCTCCCAACAACGTAGGTTCCCTATCTATAATGAAATTATGATAAATCTACCTACGCAGCCTACTTCTGTTCAAGTCTGATAAGAAGAATATTAGTAAACACAGTACCCACCTATTTATCTAAAAATCTTAGCCACATTATTGACACACAGTATCACTGTCATTCCGTCCGAGCTCCGGCTCCACCTCCAGCGTGATGCTGCGATTGTCTCTCCACCTTGCAGGTGGGCGTCCTACATTGCCTTATGTAGGTAGCTACGCGTCGTAGTCACCGTTCTAAAATGTTTCTGCCTCAACCACCATCAGTTTTTCATTTGACGTAAACCAAGGCCGTCTGTCATTTTTCTCGATCACACCTTTCTTCTACCATTCGATAAGAATCCTCCGGAGTAATTTTAGGATACTTTCGATGATTTTATGCTGATAAAAAATACCTGAAAATATAATTATTTTATTTACAACGACTTGACGTTACATGTCATTTTTAATTGTCATTTCAAACATACTTCTAAATAGGTTCGATAAAAAAGTTTTTATACCTACCTAAAAGTATAATAATAAATAGGTGTGTCGATAAAATCGTTGCACATACCTACATTAAAAATATGCTCTGAATTTGGTTACTACGATAATAATATTATGAGCCAACTTACTTTATGGCAGGAATATAAAAAAAAATCGACTACCTATGACTAATTTATAACGATTTGATTACTAGAATGATTTTACCGGTTTCGGAATGCAAATTCGTGCGACTTCACAGGAAAATATTAATCCAATAGACACTTATTTCTGAATAAAACTTACAAAAATGTAATTATTATTATGTTCCTGTACCTGTTACTTTTATCTACGATACTGTCATTGTTTGACATACCTATTATTATGATTTCGCTTTTTCTACTAGTTCAATTTATTCCTATTATTGTGTATGAAGTAATAAAGGAACGCATGAAACCAGTGAATGAAAATAAAAATAGTTCAACGAGCGGGCGGCTAGGCCTCTGGCCGGAGCTTACCTGTCGTCATTCGCCGCCCGACTTCGACGCCGCGCGGACTACTCGTATTGAAAACAAATAGGAAAAATGTAATTTACGAGTATACACTGCCTGCCCTATACACACACACACATAGCACTCTATTTCTATTTGAATGAGAACACGCTTTGGCATTAATATTTTATTTGTAGCACTTTAGGAAATCACACAATATGACACCTGAATACCATAATATTGCGCAGGAATCTTTAGCCGCAATATTTTATTTATTGCCTGGCCGCGAAGTCACCTCGTTTCCGCTAGAATTCATTATCACTGGATCAGGACGTGTCTTCTGCCGTCTCTCGTTGAATTTGTCACGGGCCTCACCCATCTCATCCATTTTTTTCTTCATCTGCCACATTGTTACAATCTGTAGAGGAAAATCAGAAGTTATATTACATGCATTTATTCGCAAAGTCGCCCCTACAAGCGTTATAAATAGTGTCGACATGAATTTATTTCCAGGATTTTTGTGCGAGTTTGACACTTTATTTTTTATGTAATGACAAATGTCTGGAAATCGTCATACTTTTTTTTAATCAAAATAAAATTCAATACATTTTTCATAAAAAAAAATATTCAAAATATCCCTTGGAAAAATTCTCGTCTATGGCGACGTCACCGAAATTTTCACGCGTCACTGGTTGTCAGGCCAGAACTGACAAGCTGACGCGTCAGCACCTACGTCACGCCGCCCCGGCCAGTTGTAACATACGGTGACCTATTTCGGCCGGTCCTGTGGCCGCCCGGTGGTCGGGTGGGTAACGCTCAAGGACGCCCACTCGGCACACGAGAGGTTCCGGGTTCGATTCCCGGGGGGGTGGATTTTGTGTGTAAAGCTTCATACAAAATCGCCTCTGGTCTGGTTAGTTTGAAGCGTACAAAGTAGTTTAAGCGTAAAAAAAAGTAGTCCTAGTGAAATAAAAAGTAGAAATTAAAAATTTAGCCACTTTTTTTCACTTTTTCTGACCATTTTTCCTCATATCTCAGCCATCTGTGAACCGATTTTGATGAAACTTTGTTTATTTGAAAGCATACGTTGCGGCGCATTTTTTTCTACCTTTGTTGAACTTTTTTTTTCCAATGCAAAATTTATGCATCATAAAAGGACATTTTCGTACCTAAAAATTATAAACAAGTTAGATTTTTGTCAGAAAAGTCATTTATGAGTAATTCACATGTAGGAAAACTGAAAAAAAATAATTTCACTATATAATCACATAGCACAGGAACCTTATGAAGTGATGTAAAACTTCAACCCACTTTAAGCACTTTTTGTTTACATTTTCCCACATATCTTCGCCATCTATGAACCGATTTGGACGATTATTTTTTTATTTGAAAGCGTACAATGTACCGGATTTTTTTCTACTTTTGTTGAATATTTTTTCTCCAACGCTAATTTTCTGCATCCCAAATGGACATCTTAGTACCTAAATTTTATGAAAAAGTTATGATTTTGTCAGAAAAGTAATTTTTCGTATGTAGAAAAACTGAAAATAATAATAATAAATTCCCCAAATAATCAAATCACACAAGAGAGTTCATAGACCTTATGACGTGACTTGATACTTCAACCCACTTTTTGTGTCACAATTCTTCACGTATATCGGCCATCTGTGAACCGATTTGGACGATTTTTTTTTTTATTTCAAAGCATGCGATGTGATGAATTCATTTCTACTTTTAGAAGAAACTTCTGCATCATAAATGGACATTTTCGTACCTGAAAATGACAAACTGTTAATGTTTTTGAAGGAAAAATCATTGAACTGAAAAATAACAAATAAATTTCATAACAAAAACTCAAAGTACACAAACCTTTCGAGGTGATATTCAACTTCAATTAAGTACCTATGTAGGTATATCCGTATCAAGCATCATTTTCCCTGTTGCGTCCGAATTAATGTAGAAAATTTGTATTTCAAACTATGGGTCTTGCATGCCCTGGAGGTTGATATTTCTCTAAAACAAAACCAGAGTGCTGTGGGCTGCGGTCGTATCGTTAGTTCTAAAACAAGTAGGAGAAATGAAAAATATAGCCGATATTATTTATAGTGTAAAAAGATTTACTGACAGGACAAAAGCATTAAACCTACGCTTATAGTACGTAACGAGAGAGGTAAAATCGTGCAAAGAAGATACATAATTTTAGCAAATAGCTCACATGAATTTTCCTATTATTCTCCCAACAACGTAGGTTCCCTATCTATAATGAAATTATGATAAATCTACCTACGCAGCCTACTTCTGTTCAAGTCTGATAAGAAGAATATTAGTAAACACAGTACCCACCTATTTATCTAAAAATCTTAGCCACATTATTGACACACAGTATCACTGTCATTCCGTCCGAGCTCCGGCTCCACCTCCAGCGTGATGCTGCGATTGTCTCTCCACCTTGCAGGTGGGCGTCCTACATTGCCTTATGTAGGTAGCTACGCGTCGTAGTCACCGTTCTAAAATGTTTCTGCCTCAACCACCATCAGTTTTTCATTTGACGTAAACCAAGGCCGTCTGTCATTTTTCTCGATCACACCTTTCTTCTACCATTCGATAAGAATCCTCCGGAGTAATTTTAGGATACTTTCGATGATTTTATGCTGATAAAAAATACCTGAAAATATAATTATTTTATTTACAACGACTTGACGTTACATGTCATTTTTAATTGTCATTTCAAACATACTTCTAAATAGGTTCGATAAAAAAGTTTTTATACCTACCTAAAAGTATAATAATAAATAGGTGTGTCGATAAAATCGTTGCACATACCTACATTAAAAATATGCTCTGAATTTGGTTACTACGATAATAATATTATGAGCCAACTTACTTTATGGCAGGAATATAAAAAAAAATCGACTACCTATGACTAATTTATAACGATTTGATTACTAGAATGATTTTACCGGTTTCGGAATGCAAATTCGTGCGACTTCACAGGAAAATATTAATCCAATAGACACTTATTTCTGAATAAAACTTACAAAAATGTAATTATTATTATGTTCCTGTACCTGTTACTTTTATCTACGATACTGTCATTGTTTGACATACCTATTATTATGATTTCGCTTTTTCTACTAGTTCAATTTATTCCTATTATTGTGTATGAAGTAATAAAGGAACGCATGAAACCAGTGAATGAAAATAAAAATAGTTCAACGAGCGGGCGGCTAGGCCTCTGGCCGGAGCTTACCTGTCGTCATTCGCCGCCCGACTTCGACGCCGCGCGGACTACTCGTATTGAAAACAAATAGGAAAAATGTAATTTACGAGTATACACTGCCTGCCCTATACACACACACACATAGCACTCTATTTCTATTTGAATGAGAACACGCTTTGGCATTAATATTTTATTTGTAGCACTTTAGGAAATCACACAATATGACACCTGAATACCATAATATTGCGCAGGAATCTTTAGCCGCAATATTTTATTTATTGCCTGGCCGCGAAGTCACCTCGTTTCCGCTAGAATTCATTATCACTGGATCAGGACGTGTCTTCTGCCGTCTCTCGTTGAATTTGTCACGGGCCTCACCCATCTCATCCATTTTTTTCTTCATCTGCCACATTGTTACAATCTGTAGAGGAAAATCAGAAGTTATATTACATGCATTTATTCGCAAAGTCGCCCCTACAAGCGTTATAAATAGTGTCGACATGAATTTATTTCCAGGATTTTTGTGCGAGTTTGACACTTTATTTTTTATGTAATGACAAATGTCTGGAAATCGTCATACTTTTTTTTAATCAAAATAAAATTCAATACATTTTTCATAAAAAAAAATATTCAAAATATCCCTTGGAAAAATTCTCGTCTATGGCGACGTCACCGAAATTTTCACGCGTCACTGGTTGTCAGGCCAGAACTGACAAGCTGACGCGTCAGCACCTACGTCACGCCGCCCCGGCCAGTTGTAACATACGGTGACCTATTTCGGCCGGTCCTGTGGCCGCCCGGTGGTCGGGTGGGTAACGCTCAAGGACGCCCACTCGGCACACGAGAGGTTCCGGGTTCGATTCCCGGGGGGGTGGATTTTGTGTGTAAAGCTTCATACAAAATCGCCTCTGGTCTGGTTAGTTTGAAGCGTACAAAGTAGTTTAAGCGTAAAAAAAAGTAGTCCTAGTGAAATAAAAAGTAGAAATTAAAAATTTAGCCACTTTTTTTCACTTTTTCTGACCATTTTTCCTCATATCTCAGCCATCTGTGAACCGATTTTGATGAAACTTTGTTTATTTGAAAGCATACGTTGCGGCGCATTTTTTTCTACCTTTGTTGAACTTTTTTTTTCCAATGCAAAATTTATGCATCATAAAAGGACATTTTCGTACCTAAAAATTATAAACAAGTTAGATTTTTGTCAGAAAAGTCATTTATGAGTAATTCACATGTAGGAAAACTGAAAAAAAATAATTTCACTATATAATCACATAGCACAGGAACCTTATGAAGTGATGTAAAACTTCAACCCACTTTAAGCACTTTTTGTTTACATTTTCCCACATATCTTCGCCATCTATGAACCGATTTGGACGATTATTTTTTTATTTGAAAGCGTACAATGTACCGGATTTTTTTCTACTTTTGTTGAATATTTTTTCTCCAACGCTAATTTTCTGCATCCCAAATGGACATCTTAGTACCTAAATTTTATGAAAAAGTTATGATTTTGTCAGAAAAGTAATTTTTCGTATGTAGAAAAACTGAAAATAATAATAATAAATTCCCCAAATAATCAAATCACACAAGAGAGTTCATAGACCTTATGACGTGACTTGATACTTCAACCCACTTTTTGTGTCACAATTCTTCACGTATATCGGCCATCTGTGAACCGATTTGGACGATTTTTTTTTATTTCAAAGCATGCGATGTGATGAATTCATTTCTACTTTTAGAAGAAACTTCTGCATCATAAATGGACATTTTCGTACCTGAAAATGACAAACTGTTAATGTTTTTGAAGGAAAAATCATTGAACTGAAAAATAACAAATAAATTTCATAACAAAAACTCAAAGTACACAAACCTTTCGAGGTGATATTCAACTTCAATTAAGTACCTATGTAGGTATATCCGTATCAAGCATCATTTTCCCTGTTGCGTCCGAATTAATGTAGAAAATTTGTATTTCAATCTATGGGTCTTGCATGCCCTGGAGGTTGATATTTCTCTAAAACAAAACCAGAGTGCTGTGGGCTGCGGTCGTATCGTTAGTTCTAAAACAAGTAGGAGAAATGAAAAATATAGCCGATATTATTTATAGTGTAAAAAGATTTACTGACAGGACAAAAGCATTAAACCTACGCTTATAGTACGTAACGAGAGAGGTAAAATCGTGCAAAGAAGATACATAATTTTAGCAAATAGCTCACATGAATTTTCCTATTATTCTCCCAACAACGTAGGTTCCCTATCTATAATGAAATTATGATAAATCTACCTACGCAGCCTACTTCTGTTCAAGTCTGATAAGAAGAATATTAGTAAACACAGTACCCACCTATTTATCTAAAAATCTTAGCCACATTATTGACACACAGTATCACTGTCATTCCGTCCGAGCTCCGGCTCCACCTCCAGCGTGATGCTGCGATTGTCTCTCCACCTTGCAGGTGGGCGTCCTACATTGCCTTATGTAGGTAGCTACGCGTCGTAGTCACCGTTCTAAAATGTTTCTGCCTCAACCACCATCAGTTTTTCATTTGACGTAAACCAAGGCCGTCTGTCATTTTTCTCGATCACACCTTTCTTCTACCATTCGATAAGAATCCTCCGGAGTAATTTTAGGATACTTTCGATGATTTTATGCTGATAAAAAATACCTGAAAATATAATTTGTAACGCGGGTTTACTACGCCCCGTGTTTACACATTAAAATAATGCAGCGCGCCTACTGTATACCGACGTACCGCGCGCCTAACAGATTACGTCACCGCGAGCCTCCCGCCAGTGCACCGGATAGCAACGCATCCCCCGCGCACCTCGCCCCCGCTACGCGGCCGCACGCCTTATAAGCCACCGTCGCCGCGCGGCTAGCCAGTTCATTTCGCGACGCGCCCCGATTCCGTACCACGGAACACGCTCTGACCGAATTGAACGCGCTCACTCGACACGATAGTACAGTTTGATTTCGTACCACGGAACTGACTGAATTATTGTGTTGTATCGTTCCATGCATGCTTCACATGCCTATTTATCTTTACCTTGCCTAATTTTCATATCTCTAGACTTACTTAGCCATTGCGTTTAATAGTTTATCCTTTGCCTAAATTTCATACATCTAGATTAATCTGTTCACTGCATTTATTAATTTGCCTTGCTTACATTGTATAAATCACGCTTTGCCAAGTTATTTTATTATTCACTCATATGCTTTGCTTTAATTATTTGAGTATTAATACTGGCCTTAAGCAAGTACATGATTAATTTCTAAACGTTTGCTATTGTAATACGCCTTAGTAACTGAGAGAGGATTGTCTATGGTCTTTTGCTATATCTGTATGCTTGTTGCACAATTTTGTATATAGTCATTAGGTATTTTTCTACGCAATAAAAGCGAGATAGAACCATAATATTGGTCTTAGTCATTTCACTCCCAAACAAAAGTAGGAAAACCTCTTACAATCTGGCGTCCCAACGTGGAGCTGAATCTAAAACTTATGACTTTAGACCTAGATCAAATAGACAACCGTCCCTCTCAGTTTCGCGAGCTAGGGTAATATCGAATCGTTCTAAACGCACAGTAGGCAAGATGAGTTTATCCGAAGAACAATTCGAGAAACTGCTGCTGAAAGTGGGATCAGCACGTACAACGAATACTTTGGCTCAATGTTCAGCGAGATATGGAGGAAATAAGGGTTCCAGTGAGGTAGAAGCTTTCTTGGCTGCGCTCAATGTATATAAAAAATTGGAGCACATATCAGACGACGATGCCCTGACTGGTCTACCGTTGGTACTGACTGATGAAGCTGCGGTATGGTGGCAAGGTGTGAAATCCGAGGTCACAATATGGTCCGACTTCGAGGCGAAGTTAAGACATACGTTCGCACCTAAGAAATTGCCGTACGTGATCTATCAGGAGCTGGTACAAGTCGTCCAGGGTAGTGAACCTACTGAAATGTTTGTGGCAGGGAAAAGGGCATTAATTTCCCAACTGCCCGAAAGTCACACCAGAGTAGAGGAACAGTTGGTGGACTTGATTTACGGTCAACTCAGGTTTGACATAAGAAAGAAACTGGTCAAAGAGCAGATCAAAACTTTCGACCAGCTGCTGGAGAAGACAAGGGAGATGGAAAGACTTCTTGTCGAGAAGTCCACTGCCAAATCTAATCCACCCATGGCAACTTCAAAGTCCAGACGATGTGGATATTGTCGCTTGCCAGGACACACTATCGACGTGTGTAGAAGAAAGGCAAAGGCAGAGCACACAGAGCCTTTGAATAAAAAGCCAGTGTCAGGCATGTTGCCTGAAACAAAGCCTAAGTTCTCCTGTTATGGTTGCGGAGAACCTGGCATTATCCGTAGTAGATGCCCGAAATGTTCGAAAAGGAAACCGACATCTTCGGAGGATGCAAGTTTTTGTGGCGTCAACATTGCTGGTATAAACTTGAGGCCAGTTATCAAGATCCAAATTGGGCACCTCAAAGGAACTGCGCAAATCGATACAGGAGCGAGATCAAATGTTGCATCATACTCCTTATATAAGCAGCTTGAAAAACACGACTACGTATTTGAGCAGAAAGAAATGAGCATCACTCTAGCTGACGGAATACCTAAGAGGCAAATGGTACTTACCGTAAAGGCACCCGTCACTGTGTTCGATAGAGTAATACCAACGTCTTTTGTCGTACTCCCACAAGCCACCAACAACATCACTTTGTTGGGTGTTGGATTCATTATGGATGCCATGCTGGTGTTGAATATACCACAGCTAACTTGCCGATTCCTAGACGATCCAAAAGTAGCGTATGAGCTGGAAGAAGAAAACGTCCATGACATCATAGCAATAAAGCTAGAAGAAGAGTTTGTCCTTCCCAAAATGGTATCACCTATGGCCACTACGCCTGAAAAGCTAAGGTCACCGTTACCTACTATGGCGACAACTATAGATGGAAGCGAAGACGCAGAGACCGCAGTGACACCGTCGACGAATGTAGATTGTGGAGAGTGTGAGCCGATGGAAGGGTCCATTCCATCCCAGACGCAGAGTCAGTTGCCTGAGATGGCCAACGTAGTCAATGCATCCACTCCGCCTAGGCCATATGGACCTCTCATTCCCGTGGACTTGACGACTCCACCACATAAGAAACCTCGAATCATGTTCGATGGACATTCCCCAGTACTAGACGCATTGTATCGGGATGCAGAGACATCTCTGTCGAATTACGACGATGATGCTGAAATATCTCCTGAACTTCAAACGCTATTTGAGCCTAGTGACGGTAATATCGCGTCTGCTTGTTTTCTGAGTGTTAGTGAACAGCAACAGCTAGAAGACCTACTCAAGCGCAATGAAGATACCTTCATTCCTAATGACCCCAGTGAACCTGAGAAATCCCTGGGCCTGTACCACTCTTCGGCGCTCCGCAAGTACCAAGGTTCCGACTCTGCCAGCAGTCTGCCTGCCCCTGCTGCACCCCTCCGCAAGCGTGGTCGTCCCAAGAAGATGACTTCGCCACCCCAAGCCGCAGCAGCCCTCAAGAAGTCCACTCCTACACCTGTTCTGGCTTCCTCGTCGAGACGTCTTCGAAGCCAGAGGGGGAGACTGTAACGCGGGTTTACTACGCCCCGTGTTTACACATTAAAATAATGCAGCGCGCCTACTGTATACCGACGTACCGCGCGCCTAACAGATTACGTCACCGCGAGCCTCCCGCCAGTGCACCGGATAGCAACGCATCCCCCGCGCACCTCGCCCCCGCTACGCGGCCGCACGCCTTATAAGCCACCGTCGCCGCGCGGCTAGCCAGTTCATTTCGCGACGCGCCCCGATTCCGTACCACGGAACACGCTCTGACCGAATTGAACGCGCTCACTCGACACGATAGTACAGTTTGATTTCGTACCACGGAACTGACTGAATTATTGTGTTGTATCGTTCCATGCATGCTTCACATGCCTATTTATCTTTACCTTGCCTAATTTTCATATCTCTAGACTTACTTAGCCATTGCGTTTAATAGTTTATCCTTTGCCTAAATTTCATACATCTAGATTAATCTGTTCACTGCATTTATTAATTTGCCTTGCTTACATTGTATAAATCACGCTTTGCCAAGTTATTTTATTATTCACTCATATGCTTTGCTTTAATTATTTGAGTATTAATACTGGCCTTAAGCAAGTACATGATTAATTTCTAAACGTTTGCTATTGTAATACGCCTTAGTAACTGAGAGAGGATTGTCTATGGTCTTTTGCTATATCTGTATGCTTGTTGCACAATTTTGTATATAGTCATTAGGTATTTTTCTACGCAATAAAAGCGAGATAGAACCATAATATTGGTCTTAGTCATTTCACTCCCAAACAAAAGTAGGAAAACCTCTTACAAATTATTTTATTTACAACGACTTGACGTTACATGTCATTTTTAATTGTCATTTCAAACATACTTCTAAATAGGTTCGATAAAAAAGTTTTTATACCTACCTAAAAGTATAATAATAAATAGGTGTGTCGATAAAATCGTTGCACATACCTACATTAAAAATATGCTCTGAATTTGGTTACTACGATAATAATATTATGAGCCAACTTACTTTATGGCAGGAATATAAAAAAAAATCGACTACCTATGACTAATTTATAACGATTTGATTACTAGAATGATTTTACCGGTTTCGGAATGCAAATTCGTGCGACTTCACAGGAAAATATTAATCCAATAGACACTTATTTCTGAATAAAACTTACAAAAATGTAATTATTATTATGTTCCTGTACCTGTTACTTTTATCTACGATACTGTCATTGTTTGACATACCTAGTATTATGATTTCGCTTTTTCTACTAGTTCAATTTATTCCTATTATTGTGTATGAAGTAATAAAGGAACGCATGAAACCAGTGAATGAAAATAAAAATAGTTCAACGAGCGGGCGGCTAGGCCTCTGGCCGGAGCTTACCTGTCGTCATTCGCCGCCCGACTTCGACGCCGCGCGGACTACTCGTATTGAAAACAAATAGGAAAAATGTAATTTACGAGTATACACTGCCTGCCCTATACACACACACACATAGCACTCTATTTCTATTTGAATGAGAACACGCTTTGGCATTAATATTTTATTTGTAGCACTTTAGGAAATCACACAATATGACACCTGAATACCATAATATTGCGCAGGAATCTTTAGCCGCAATATTTTATTTATTGCCTGGCCGCGAAGTCACCTCGTTTCCGCTAGAATTCATTATCACTGGATCAGGACGTGTCTTCTGCCGTCTCTCGTTGAATTTGTCACGGGCCTCACCCATCTCATCCATTTTTTTCTTCATCTGCCACATTGTTACAATCTGTAGAGGAAAATCAGAAGTTATATTACATGCATTTATTCGCAAAGTCGCCCCTACAAGCGTTATAAATAGTGTCGACATGAATTTATTTCCAGGATTTTTGTGCGAGTTTGACACTTTATTTTTTATGTAATGACAAATGTCTGGAAATCGTCATACTTTTTTTTAATCAAAATAAAATTCAATACATTTTTCATAAAAAAAAATATTCAAAATATCCCTTGGAAAAATTCTCGTCTATGGCGACGTCACCGAAATTTTCACGCGTCACTGGTTGTCAGGCCAGAACTGACAAGCTGACGCGTCAGCACCTACGTCACGCCGCCCCGGCCAGTTGTAACATACGGTGACCTATTTCGGCCGGTCCTGTGGCCGCCCGGTGGTCGGGTGGGTAACGCTCAAGGACGCCCACTCGGCACACGAGAGGTTCCGGGTTCGATTCCCGGGGGGGTGGATTTTGTGTGTAAAGCTTCATACAAAATCGCCTCTGGTCTGGTTAGTTTGAAGCGTACAAAGTAGTTTAAGCGTAAAAAAAAGTAGTCCTAGTGAAATAAAAAGTAGAAATTAAAAATTTAGCCACTTTTTTTCACTTTTTCTGACCATTTTTCCTCATATCTCAGCCATCTGTGAACCGATTTTGATGAAACTTTGTTTATTTGAAAGCATACGTTGCGGCGCATTTTTTTCTACCTTTGTTGAACTTTTTTTTTCCAATGCAAAATTTATGCATCATAAAAGGACATTTTCGTACCTAAAAATTATAAACAAGTTAGATTTTTGTCAGAAAAGTCATTTATGAGTAATTCACATGTAGGAAAACTGAAAAAAAATAATTTCACTATATAATCACATAGCACAGGAACCTTATGAAGTGATGTAAAACTTCAACCCACTTTAAGCACTTTTTGTTTACATTTTCCCACATATCTTCGCCATCTATGAACCGATTTGGACGATTATTTTTTTATTTGAAAGCGTACAATGTACCGGATTTTTTTCTACTTTTGTTGAATATTTTTTCTCCAACGCTAATTTTCTGCATCCCAAATGGACATCTTAGTACCTAAATTTTATGAAAAAGTTATGATTTTGTCAGAAAAGTAATTTTTCGTATGTAGAAAAACTGAAAATAATAATAATAAATTCCCCAAATAATCAAATCACACAAGAGAGTTCATAGACCTTATGACGTGACTTGATACTTCAACCCACTTTTTGTGTCACAATTCTTCACGTATATCGGCCATCTGTGAACCGATTTGGACGATTTTTTTTTTATTTCAAAGCATGCGATGTGATGAATTCATTTCTACTTTTAGAAGAAACTTCTGCATCATAAATGGACATTTTCGTACCTGAAAATGACAAACTGTTAATGTTTTTGAAGGAAAAATCATTGAACTGAAAAATAACAAATAAATTTCATAACAAAAACTCAAAGTACACAAACCTTTCGAGGTGATATTCAACTTCAATTAAGTACCTATGTAGGTATATCCGTATCAAGCATCATTTTCCCTGTTGCGTCCGAATTAATGTAGAAAATTTGTATTTCAAACTATGGGTCTTGCATGCCCTGGAGGTTGATATTTCTCTAAAACAAAACCAGAGTGCTGTGGGCTGCGGTCGTATCGTTAGTTCTAAAACAAGTAGGAGAAATGAAAAATATAGCCGATATTATTTATAGTGTAAAAAGATTTACTGACAGGACAAAAGCATTAAACCTACGCTTATAGTACGTAACGAGAGAGGTAAAATCGTGCAAAGAAGATACATAATTTTAGCAAATAGCTCACATGAATTTTCCTATTATTCTCCCAACAACGTAGGTTCCCTATCTATAATGAAATTATGATAAATCTACCTACGCAGCCTACTTCTGTTCAAGTCTGATAAGAAGAATATTAGTAAACACAGTACCCACCTATTTATCTAAAAATCTTAGCCACATTATTGACACACAGTATCACTGTCATTCCGTCCGAGCTCCGGCTCCACCTCCAGCGTGATGCTGCGATTGTCTCTCCACCTTGCAGGTGGGCGTCCTACATTGCCTTATGTAGGTAGCTACGCGTCGTAGTCACCGTTCTAAAATGTTTCTGCCTCAACCACCATCAGTTTTTCATTTGACGTAAACCAAGGCCGTCTGTCATTTTTCTCGATCACACCTTTCTTCTACCATTCGATAAGAATCCTCCGGAGTAATTTTAGGATACTTTCGATGATTTTATGCTGATAAAAAATACCTGAAAATATAATTATTTTATTTACAACGACTTGACGTTACATGTCATTTTTAATTGTCATTTCAAACATACTTCTAAATAGGTTCGATAAAAAAGTTTTTATACCTACCTAAAAGTATAATAATAAATAGGTGTGTCGATAAAATCGTTGCACATACCTACATTAAAAATATGCTCTGAATTTGGTTACTACGATAATAATATTATGAGCCAACTTACTTTATGGCAGGAATATAAAAAAAAATCGACTACCTATGACTAATTTATAACGATTTGATTACTAGAATGATTTTACCGGTTTCGGAATGCAAATTCGTGCGACTTCACAGGAAAATATTAATCCAA
The DNA here is from genome assembly GCA_031163375.1 of Conogethes punctiferalis. Classification (NCBI taxonomy): domain Eukaryota; kingdom Metazoa; phylum Arthropoda; class Insecta; order Lepidoptera; family Crambidae; genus Conogethes; species Conogethes punctiferalis. The sequence continues at coordinate 1,903,544 of CM062092.1, read as the reverse complement.
TAGACACTTATTTCTGAATAAAACTTACAAAAATGTAATTATTATTATGTTCCTGTACCTGTTACTTTTATCTACGATACTGTCATTGTTTGACATACCTAGTATTATGATTTCGCTTTTTCTACTAGTTCAATTTATTCCTATTATTGTGTATGAAGTAATAAAGGAACGCATGAAACCAGTGAATGAAAATAAAAATAGTTCAACGAGCGGGCGGCTAGGCCTCTGGCCGGAGCTTACCTGTCGTCATTCGCCGCCCGACTTCGACGCCGCGCGGACTACTCGTATTGAAAACAAATAGGAAAAATGTAATTTACGAGTATACACTGCCTGCCCTATACACACACACACATAGCACTCTATTTCTATTTGAATGAGAACACGCTTTGGCATTAATATTTTATTTGTAGCACTTTAGGAAATCACACAATATGACACCTGAATACCATAATATTGCGCAGGAATCTTTAGCCGCAATATTTTATTTATTGCCTGGCCGCGAAGTCACCTCGTTTCCGCTAGAATTCATTATCACTGGATCAGGACGTGTCTTCTGCCGTCTCTCGTTGAATTTGTCACGGGCCTCACCCATCTCATCCATTTTTTTCTTCATCTGCCACATTGTTACAATCTGTAGAGGAAAATCAGAAGTTATATTACATGCATTTATTCGCAAAGTCGCCCCTACAAGCGTTATAAATAGTGTCGACATGAATTTATTTCCAGGATTTTTGTGCGAGTTTGACACTTTATTTTTTATGTAATGACAAATGTCTGGAAATCGTCATACTTTTTTTTAATCAAAATAAAATTCAATACATTTTTCATAAAAAAAAATATTCAAAATATCCCTTGGAAAAATTCTCGTCTATGGCGACGTCACCGAAATTTTCACGCGTCACTGGTTGTCAGGCCAGAACTGACAAGCTGACGCGTCAGCACCTACGTCATGCCGCCCCGGCCAGTTGTAACATACGGTGACCTATTTCGGCCGGTCCTGTGGCCGCCCGGTGGTCGGGTGGGTAACGCTCAAGGACGCCCACTCGGCACACGAGAGGTTCCGGGTTCGATTCCCGGGGGGGTGGATTTTGTGTGTAAAGCTTCATACAAAATCGCCTCTGGTCTGGTTAGTTTGAAGCGTACAAAGTAGTTTAAGCGTAAAAAAAAGTAGTCCTAGTGAAATAAAAAGTAGAAATTAAAAATTTAGCCACTTTTTTTCACTTTTTCTGACCATTTTTCCTCATATCTCAGCCATCTGTGAACCGATTTTGATGAAACTTTGTTTATTTGAAAGCATACGTTGCGGCGCATTTTTTTCTACCTTTGTTGAACTTTTTTTTCCAATGCAAAATTTATTCATCATAAAAGGACATTTTCGTACCTAAAAATTATAAACAAGTTAGATTTTTGTCAGAAAAGTCATTTATGAGTAATTCACATGTAGGAAAACTGAAAAAAAATAATTTCACAATATAATCACATAGCACAGGAACCTTATGAAGTGATGTAAAACTTCAACCCACTTTAAGCACTTTTTGTTTACATTTTCCCACATATCTTCGCCATCTATGAACCGATTTGGACGATTATTTTTTTATTTGAAAGCGTACAATGTACCGGATTTTTTTCTACTTTTGTTGAATATTTTTTCTCCAACGCTAATTTTCTGCATCCCAAATGGACATCTTAGTACCTAAATTTTATGAAAAAGTTATGATTTTGTCAGAAAAGTAATTTTTCGTATGTAGAAAAACTGAAAATAATAATAATAAATTCCCCAAATAATCAAATCACACAAGAGAGTTCATAGACCTTATGACGTGACTTGATACTTCAACCCACTTTTTGTGTCACAATTCTTCACGTATATCGGCCATCTGTGAACCGATTTGGACGATTTTTTTTTTATTTCAAAGCATGCGATGTGATGAATTCATTTCTACTTTTAGAAGAAACTTCTGCATCATAAATGGACATTTTCGTACCTGAAAATGACAAACTGTTAATGTTTTTGAAGGAAAAATCATTGAACTGAAAAATAACAAATAAATTTCATAACAAAAACTCAAAGTACACAAACCTTTCGAGGTGATATTCAACTTCAATTAAGTACCTATGTAGGTATATCCGTATCAAGCATCATTTTCCCTGTTGCGTCCGAATTAATGTAGAAAAGCTAGCTGTTTATCATCAGTGTATTTCAAACTATGGGTCTTGCATGCCCTGGAGGTTGATATTTCTCTAAAACAAAACCAGAGTGCTGTGGGCTGCGGTCGTATCGTTAGTTCTAAAACAAGTAGGAGAAATGAAAAATATAGCCGATATTATTTATAGTGTAAAAAGATTTACTGACAGGACAAAAGCATTAAACCTACGCTTATAGTACGTAACGAGAGAGGTAAAATCGTGCAAAGAAGATACATAATTTTAGCAAATAGCTCACATGAATTTTCCTATTATTCTCCCAACAACATAGGTTCCCTATCTATAATGAAATTATGATAAATCTACCTACGCAGCCTACTTCTGTTCAAGTCTGATAAGAAGAATATTAGTAAACACAGTACCCACCTATTTATCTAAAAATCTTAGCCACATTATTGACACACAGTATCACTGTCATTCCGTCCGAGCTCCGGCTCCACCTCCAGCGTGATGCTGCGATTGTCTCTCCACCTTGCAGGTGGGCGTCCTACATTGCCTTATGTAGGTAGCTACGCGTCGTAGTCACCGTTCTAAAATGTTTCTGCCTCAACCACCATCAGTTTTTCATTTGACGTAAACCAAGGCCGTCTGTCATTTTTCTCGATCACACCTTTCTTCTACCATTCGATAAGAATCCTCCGGAGTAATTTTAGGATACTTTCGATGATTTTATGCTGATAAAAAATACCTGAAAATATAATTATTTTATTTACAACGACTTGACGTTACATGTCATTTTTAATTGTCATTTCAAACATACTTCTAAATAGGTTCGATAAAAAAGTTTTTATACCTACCTAAAAGTATAATAATAAATAGGTGTGTCGATAAAATCGTTGCACATACCTACATTAAAAATATGCTCTGAATTTGGTTACTACGATAATAATATTATGAGCCAACTTACTTTATGGCAGGAATATAAAAAAAAATCGACTACCTATGACTAATTTATAACGATTTGATTACTAGAATGATTTTACCGGTTTCGGAATGCAAATTCGTGCGACTTCACAGGAAAATATTAATCCAATAGACACTTATTTCTGAATAAAACTTACAAAAATGTAATTATTATTATGTTCCTGTACCTGTTACTTTTATCTACGATACTGTCATTGTTTGACATACCTATTATTATGATTTCGCTTTTTCTACTAGTTCAATTTATTCCTATTATTGTGTATGAAGTAATAAAGGAACGCATGAAACCAGTGAATGAATAGTTCAACGAGCGGGCGGCTAGGCCTCTGGCCGGAGCTTACCTGTCGTCATTCGCCGCCCGACTTCGACGCCGCGCGGACTACTCGTATTGAAAACAAATAGGAAAAATGTAATTTACGAGTATACACTGCCTGCCCTATACACACACACACATAGCACTCTATTTCTATTTGAATGAGAACACGCTTTGGCATTAATATTTTATTTGTAGCACTTTAGGAAATCACACAATATGACACCTGAATACCATAATATTGCGCAGGAATCTTTAGCCGCAATATTTTATTTATTGCCTGGCCGCGAAGTCACCTCGTTTCCGCTAGAATTCATTATCACTGGATCAGGACGTGTCTTCTGCCGTCTCTCGTTGAATTTGTCACGGGCCTCACCCATCTCATCCATTTTTTTCTTCATCTGCCACATTGTTACAATCTGTAGAGGAAAATCAGAAGTTATATTACATGCATTTATTCGCAAAGTCGCCCCTACAAGCGTTATAAATAGTGTCGACATGAATTTATTTCCAGGATTTTTGTGCGAGTTTGACACTTTATTTTTTATGTAATGACAAATGTCTGGAAATCGTCATACTTTTTTTTAATCAAAATAAAATTCAATACATTTTTCATAAAAAAAAATATTCAAAACATCCCTTGGAAAAATTCTCGTCTATGGCGACGTCACCGAAATTTTCACGCGTCACTGGTTGTCAGGCCAGAACTGACAAGCTGACGCGTCAGCACCTACGTCACGCCGCCCCGGCCAGTTGTAACATACGGTGACCTATTTCGGCCGGTCCTGTGGCCGCCCGGTGGTCGGGTGGGTAACGCTCAAGGACGCCCACTCGGCACACGAGAGGTTCCGGGTTCGATTCCCGGGGGGGTGGATTTTGTGTGTAAAGCTTCATACAAAATCGCCTCTGGTCTGGTTAGTTTGAAGCGTACAAAGTAGTTTAAGCGTAAAAAAAAGTAGTCCTAGTGAAATAAAAAGTAGAAATTAAAAATTTAGCCACTTTTTTTCACTTTTTCTGACCATTTTTCCTCATATCTCAGCCATCTGTGAACCGATTTTGATGAAACTTTGTTTATTTGAAAGCATACGTTGCGGCGCATTTTTTTCTACCTTTGTTGAACTTTTTTTTTCCAATGCAAAATTTATGCATCATAAAAGGACATTTTCGTACCTAAAAATTATAAACAAGTTAGATTTTTGTCAGAAAAGTCATTTATGAGTAATTCACATGTAGGAAAACTGAAAAAAAATAATTTCACTATATAATCACATAGCACAGGAACCTTATGAAGTGATGTAAAACTTCAACCCACTTTAAGCACTTTTTGTTTACATTTTCCCACATATCTTCGCCATCTATGAACCGATTTGGACGATTATTTTTTTATTTGAAAGCGTACAATGTACCGGATTTTTTTCTACTTTTGTTGAATATTTTTTCTCCAACGCTAATTTTCTGCATCCCAAATGGACATCTTAGTACCTAAATTTTATGAAAAAGTTATGATTTTGTCAGAAAAGTAATTTTTCGTATGTAGAAAAACTGAAAATAATAATAATAAATTCCCCAAATAATCAAATCACACAAGAGAGTTCATAGACCTTATGACGTGACTTGATACTTCAACCCACTTTTTGTGTCACAATTCTTCACGTATATCGGCCATCTGTGAACCGATTTGGACGATTTTTTTTTTATTTCAAAGCATGCGATGTGATGAATTCATTTCTACTTTTAGAAGAAACTTCTGCATCATAAATGGACATTTTCGTACCTGAAAATGACAAACTGTTAATGTTTTTGAAGGAAAAATCATTGAACTGAAAAATAACAAATAAATTTCATAACAAAAACTCAAAGTACACAAACCTTTCGAGGTGATATTCAACTTCAATTAAGTACCTATGTAGGTATATCCGTATCAAGCATCATTTTCCCTGTTGCGTCCGAATTAATGTAGAAAATTTGTATTTCAAACTATGGGTCTTGCATGCCCTGGAGGTTGATATTTCTCTAAAACAAAACCAGAGTGCTGTGGGCTGCGGTCGTATCGTTAGTTCTAAAACAAGTAGGAGAAATGAAAAATATAGCCGATATTATTTATAGTGTAAAAAGATTTACTGACAGGACAAAAGCATTAAACCTACGCTTATAGTACGTAACGAGAGAGGTAAAATCGTGCAAAGAAGATACATAATTTTAGCAAATAGCTCACATGAATTTTCCTATTATTCTCCCAACAACGTAGGTTCCCTATCTATAATGAAATTATGATAAATCTACCTACGCAGCCTACTTCTGTTCAAGTCTGATAAGAAGAATATTAGTAAACACAGTACCCACCTATTTATCTAAAAATCTTAGCCACATTATTGACACACAGTATCACTGTCATTCCGTCCGAGCTCCGGCTCCACCTCCAGCGTGATGCTGCGATTGTCTCTCCACCTTGCAGGTGGGCGTCCTACATTGCCTTATGTAGGTAGCTACGCGTCGTAGTCACCGTTCTAAAATGTTTCTGCCTCAACCACCATCAGTTTTTCATTTGACGTAAACCAAGGCCGTCTGTCATTTTTCTCGATCACACCTTTCTTCTACCATTCGATAAGAATCCTCCGGAGTAATTTTAGGATACTTTCGATGATTTTATGCTGATAAAAAATACCTGAAAATATAATTATTTTATTTACAACGACTTGACGTTACATGTCATTTTTAATTGTCATTTCAAACATACTTCTAAATAGGTTCGATAAAAAAGTTTTTATACCTACCTAAAAGTATAATAATAAATAGGTGTGTCGATAAAATCGTTGCACATACCTACATTAAAAATATGCTCTGAATTTGGTTACTACGATAATAATATTATGAGCCAACTTACTTTATGGCAGGAATATAAAAAAAAATCGACTACCTATGACTAATTTATAACGATTTGATTACTAGAATGATTTTACCGGTTTCGGAATGCAAATTCGTGCGACTTCACAGGAAAATATTAATCCAATAGACACTTATTTCTGAATAAAACTTACAAAAATGTAATTATTATTATGTTCCTGTACCTGTTACTTTTATCTACGATACTGTCATTGTTTGACATACCTAGTATTATGATTTCGCTTTTTCTACTAGTTCAATTTATTCCTATTATTGTGTATGAAGTAATAAAGGAACGCATGAAACCAGTGAATGAAAATAAAAATAGTTCAACGAGCGGGCGGCTAGGCCTCTGGCCGGAGCTTACCTGTCGTCATTCGCCGCCCGACTTCGACGCCGCGCGGACTACTCGTATTGAAAACAAATAGGAAAAATGTAATTTACGAGTATACACTGCCTGCCCTATACACACACACACATAGCACTCTATTTCTATTTGAATGAGAACACGCTTTGGCATTAATATTTTATTTGTAGCACTTTAGGAAATCACACAATATGACACCTGAATACCATAATATTGCGCAGGAATCTTTAGCCGCAATATTTTATTTATTGCCTGGCCGCGAAGTCACCTCGTTTCCGCTAGAATTCATTATCACTGGATCAGGACGTGTCTTCTGCCGTCTCTCGTTGAATTTGTCACGGGCCTCACCCATCTCATCCATTTTTTTCTTCATCTGCCACATTGTTACAATCTGTAGAGGAAAATCAGAAGTTATATTACATGCATTTATTCGCAAAGTCGCCCCTACAAGCGTTATAAATAGTGTCGACATGAATTTATTTCCAGGATTTTTGTGCGAGTTTGACACTTTATTTTTTATGTAATGACAAATGTCTGGAAATCGTCATACTTTTTTTTAATCAAAATAAAATTCAATACATTTTTCATAAAAAAAAATATTCAAAATATCCCTTGGAAAAATTCTCGTCTATGGCGACGTCACCGAAATTTTCACGCGTCACTGGTTGTCAGGCCAGAACTGACAAGCTGACGCGTCAGCACCTACGTCATGCCGCCCCGGCCAGTTGTAACATACGGTGACCTATTTCGGCCGGTCCTGTGGCCGCCCGGTGGTCGGGTGGGTAACGCTCAAGGACGCCCACTCGGCACACGAGAGGTTCCGGGTTCGATTCCCGGGGGGGTGGATTTTGTGTGTAAAGCTTCATACAAAATCGCCTCTGGTCTGGTTAGTTTGAAGCGTACAAAGTAGTTTAAGCGTAAAAAAAAGTAGTCCTAGTGAAATAAAAAGTAGAAATTAAAAATTTAGCCACTTTTTTTCACTTTTTCTGACCATTTTTCCTCATATCTCAGCCATCTGTGAACCGATTTTGATGAAACTTTGTTTATTTGAAAGCATACGTTGCGGCGCATTTTTTTCTACCTTTGTTGAACTTTTTTTTCCAATGCAAAATTTATTCATCATAAAAGGACATTTTCGTACCTAAAAATTATAAACAAGTTAGATTTTTGTCAGAAAAGTCATTTATGAGTAATTCACATGTAGGAAAACTGAAAAAAAATAATTTCACAATATAATCACATAGCACAGGAACCTTATGAAGTGATGTAAAACTTCAACCCACTTTAAGCACTTTTTGTTTACATTTTCCCACATATCTTCGCCATCTATGAACCGATTTGGACGATTATTTTTTTATTTGAAAGCGTACAATGTACCGGATTTTTTTCTACTTTTGTTGAATATTTTTTCTCCAACGCTAATTTTCTGCATCCCAAATGGACATCTTAGTACCTAAATTTTATGAAAAAGTTATGATTTTGTCAGAAAAGTAATTTTTCGTATGTAGAAAAACTGAAAATAATAATAATAAATTCCCCAAATAATCAAATCACACAAGAGAGTTCATAGACCTTATGACGTGACTTGATACTTCAACCCACTTTTTGTGTCACAATTCTTCACGTATATCGGCCATCTGTGAACCGATTTGGACGATTTTTTTTTTATTTCAAAGCATGCGATGTGATGAATTCATTTCTACTTTTAGAAGAAACTTCTGCATCATAAATGGACATTTTCGTACCTGAAAATGACAAACTGTTAATGTTTTTGAAGGAAAAATCATTGAACTGAAAAATAACAAATAAATTTCATAACAAAAACTCAAAGTACACAAACCTTTCGAGGTGATATTCAACTTCAATTAAGTACCTATGTAGGTATATCCGTATCAAGCATCATTTTCCCTGTTGCGTCCGAATTAATGTAGAAAAGCTAGCTGTTTATCATCAGTGTATTTCAAACTATGGGTCTTGCATGCCCTGGAGGTTGATATTTCTCTAAAACAAAACCAGAGTGCTGTGGGCTGCGGTCGTATCGTTAGTTCTAAAACAAGTAGGAGAAATGAAAAATATAGCCGATATTATTTATAGTGTAAAAAGATTTACTGACAGGACAAAAGCATTAAACCTACGCTTATAGTACGTAACGAGAGAGGTAAAATCGTGCAAAGAAGATACATAATTTTAGCAAATAGCTCACATGAATTTTCCTATTATTCTCCCAACAACATAGGTTCCCTATCTATAATGAAATTATGATAAATCTACCTACGCAGCCTACTTCTGTTCAAGTCTGATAAGAAGAATATTAGTAAACACAGTACCCACCTATTTATCTAAAAATCTTAGCCACATTATTGACACACAGTATCACTGTCATTCCGTCCGAGCTCCGGCTCCACCTCCAGCGTGATGCTGCGATTGTCTCTCCACCTTGCAGGTGGGCGTCCTACATTGCCTTATGTAGGTAGCTACGCGTCGTAGTCACCGTTCTAAAATGTTTCTGCCTCAACCACCATCAGTTTTTCATTTGACGTAAACCAAGGCCGTCTGTCATTTTTCTCGATCACACCTTTCTTCTACCATTCGATAAGAATCCTCCGGAGTAATTTTAGGATACTTTCGATGATTTTATGCTGATAAAAAATACCTGAAAATATAATTATTTTATTTACAACGACTTGACGTTACATGTCATTTTTAATTGTCATTTCAAACATACTTCTAAATAGGTTCGATAAAAAAGTTTTTATACCTACCTAAAAGTATAATAATAAATAGGTGTGTCGATAAAATCGTTGCACATACCTACATTAAAAATATGCTCTGAATTTGGTTACTACGATAATAATATTATGAGCCAACTTACTTTATGGCAGGAATATAAAAAAAAATCGACTACCTATGACTAATTTATAACGATTTGATTACTAGAATGATTTTACCGGTTTCGGAATGCAAATTCGTGCGACTTCACAGGAAAATATTAATCCAATAGACACTTATTTCTGAATAAAACTTACAAAAATGTAATTATTATTATGTTCCTGTACCTGTTACTTTTATCTACGATACTGTCATTGTTTGACATACCTATTATTATGATTTCGCTTTTTCTACTAGTTCAATTTATTCCTATTATTGTGTATGAAGTAATAAAGGAACGCATGAAACCAGTGAATGAATAGTTCAACGAGCGGGCGGCTAGGCCTCTGGCCGGAGCTTACCTGTCGTCATTCGCCGCCCGACTTCGACGCCGCGCGGACTACTCGTATTGAAAACAAATAGGAAAAATGTAATTTACGAGTATACACTGCCTGCCCTATACACACACACACATAGCACTCTATTTCTATTTGAATGAGAACACGCTTTGGCATTAATATTTTATTTGTAGCACTTTAGGAAATCACACAATATGACACCTGAATACCATAATATTGCGCAGGAATCTTTAGCCGCAATATTTTATTTATTGCCTGGCCGCGAAGTCACCTCGTTTCCGCTAGAATTCATTATCACTGGATCAGGACGTGTCTTCTGCCGTCTCTCGTTGAATTTGTCACGGGCCTCACCCATCTCATCCATTTTTTTCTTCATCTGCCACATTGTTACAATCTGTAGAGGAAAATCAGAAGTTATATTACATGCATTTATTCCCAAAGTCGCCCCTACAAGCGTTATAAATAGTGTCGACATGAATTTATTTCCAGGATTTTTGTGCGAGTTTGACACTTTATTTTTTATGTAATGACAAATGTCTGGAAATCGTCATACTTTTTTTTAATCAAAATAAAATTCAATACATTTTTCATAAAAAAAAATATTCAAAATATCCCTTGGAAAAATTCTCGTCTATGGCGACGTCACCGAAATTTTCACGCGTCACTGGTTGTCAGGCCAGAACTGACAAGCTGACGCGTCAGCACCTACGTCACGCCGCCCCGGCCAGTTGTAACATACGGTGACCTATTTCGGCCGGTCCTGTGGCCGCCCGGTGGTCGGGTGGGTAACGCTCAAGGACGCCCACTCGGCACACGAGAGGTTCCGGGTTCGATTCCCGGGGGGGTGGATTTTGTGTGTAAAGCTTCATACAAAATCGCCTCTGGTCTGGTTAGTTTGAAGCGTACAAAGTAGTTTAAGCGTAAAAAAAAGTAGTCCTAGTGAAATAAAAAGTAGAAATTAAAAATTTAGCCACTTTTTTTCACTTTTTCTGACCATTTTTCCTCATATCTCAGCCATCTGTGAACCGATTTTGATGAAACTTTGTTTATTTGAAAGCATACGTTGCGGCGCATTTTTTTCTACCTTTGTTGAACTTTTTTTTTCCAATGCAAAATTTATGCATCATAAAAGGACATTTTCGTACCTAAAAATTATAAACAAGTTAGATTTTTGTCAGAAAAGTCATTTATGAGTAATTCACATGTAGGAAAACTGAAAAAAAATAATTTCACTATATAATCACATAGCACAGGAACCTTATGAAGTGATGTAAAACTTCAACCCACTTTAAGCACTTTTTGTTTACATTTTCCCACATATCTTCGCCATCTATGAACCGATTTGGACGATTATTTTTTTATTTGAAAGCGTACAATGTACCGGATTTTTTTCTACTTTTGTTGAATATTTTTTCTCCAACGCTAATTTTCTGCATCCCAAATGGACATCTTAGTACCTAAATTTTATGAAAAAGTTATGATTTTGTCAGAAAAGTAATTTTTCGTATGTAGAAAAACTGAAAATAATAATAATAAATTCCCCAAATAATCAAATCACACAAGAGAGTTCATAGACCTTATGACGTGACTTGATACTTCAACCCACTTTTTGTGTCACAATTCTTCACGTATATCGGCCATCTGTGAACCGATTTGGACGATTTTTTTTTATTTCAAAGCATGCGATGTGATGAATTCATTTCTACTTTTAGAAGAAACTTCTGCATCATAAATGGACATTTTCGTACCTGAAAATGACAAACTGTTAATGTTTTTGAAGGAAAAATCATTGAACTGAAAAATAACAAATAAATTTCATAACAAAAACTCAAAGTACACAAACCTTTCGAGGTGATATTCAACTTCAATTAAGTACCTATGTAGGTATATCCGTATCAAGCATCATTTTCCCTGTTGCGTCCGAATTAATGTAGAAAATTTGTATTTCAAACTATGGGTCTTGCATGCCCTGGAGGTTGATATTTCTCTAAAACAAAACCAGAGTGCTGTGGGCTGCGGTCGTATCGTTAGTTCTAAAACAAGTAGGAGAAATGAAAAATATAGCCGATATTATTTATAGTGTAAAAAGATTTACTGACAGGACAAAAGCATTAAACCTACGCTTATAGTACGTAACGAGAGAGGTAAAATCGTGCAAAGAAGATACATAATTTTAGCAAATAGCTCACATGAATTTTCCTATTATTCTCCCAACAACGTAGGTTCCCTATCTATAATGAAATTATGATAAATCTACCTACGCAGCCTACTTCTGTTCAAGTCTGATAAGAAGAATATTAGTAAACACAGTACCCACCTATTTATCTAAAAATCTTAGCCACATTATTGACACACAGTATCACTGTCATTCCGTCCGAGCTCCGGCTCCACCTCCAGCGTGATGCTGCGATTGTCTCTCCACCTTGCAGGTGGGCGTCCTACATTGCCTTATGTAGGTAGCTACGCGTCGTAGTCACCGTTCTAAAATGTTTCTGCCTCAACCACCATCAGTTTTTCATTTGACGTAAACCAAGGCCGTCTGTCATTTTTCTCGATCACACCTTTCTTCTACCATTCGATAAGAATCCTCCGGAGTAATTTTAGGATACTTTCGATGATTTTATGCTGATAAAAAATACCTGAAAATATAATTATTTTATTTACAACGACTTGACGTTACATGTCATTTTTAATTGTCATTTCAAACATACTTCTAAATAGGTTCGATAAAAAAGTTTTTATACCTACCTAAAAGTATAATAATAAATAGGTGTGTCGATAAAATCGTTGCACATACCTACATTAAAAATATGCTCTGAATTTGGTTACTACGATAATAATATTATGAGCCAACTTACTTTATGGCAGGAATATAAAAAAAAATCGACTACCTATGACTAATTTATAACGATTTGATTACTAGAATGATTTTACCGGTTTCGGAATGCAAATTCGTGCGACTTCACAGGAAAATATTAATCCAATAGACACTTATTTCTGAATAAAACTTACAAAAATGTAATTATTATTATGTTCCTGTACCTGTTACTTTTATCTACGATACTGTCATTGTTTGACATACCTAGTATTATGATTTCGCTTTTTCTACTAGTTCAATTTATTCCTATTATTGTGTATGAAGTAATAAAGGAACGCATGAAACCAGTGAATGAAAATAAAAATAGTTCAACGAGCGGGCGGCTAGGCCTCTGGCCGGAGCTTACCTGTCGTCATTCGCCGCCCGACTTCGACGCCGCGCGGACTACTCGTATTGAAAACAAATAGGAAAAATGTAATTTACGAGTATACACTGCCTGCCCTATACACACACACACATAGCACTCTATTTCTATTTGAATGAGAACACGCTTTGGCATTAATATTTTATTTGTAGCACTTTAGGAAATCACACAATATGACACCTGAATACCATAATATTGCGCAGGAATCTTTAGCCGCAATATTTTATTTATTGCCTGGCCGCGAAGTCACCTCGTTTCCGCTAGAATTCATTATCACTGGATCAGGACGTGTCTTCTGCCGTCTCTCGTTGAATTTGTCACGGGCCTCACCCATCTCATCCATTTTTTTCTTCATCTGCCACATTGTTACAATCTGTAGAGGAAAATCAGAAGTTATATTACATGCATTTATTCGCAAAGTCGCCCCTACAAGCGTTATAAATAGTGTCGACATGAATTTATTTCCAGGATTTTTTGTGCGAGTTTGACACTTTATTTTTTATGTAATGACAAATGTCTGGAAATCGTCATACTTTTTTTTAATCAAAATAAAATTCAATACATTTTTCATAAAAAAAAATATTCAAAATATCCCTTGGAAAAATTCTCGTCTATGGCGACGTCACCGAAATTTTCACGCGTCACTGGTTGTCAGGCCAGAACTGACAAGCTGACGCGTCAGCACCTACGTCACGCCGCCCCGGCCAGTTGTAACATACGGTGACCTATTTCGGCCGGTCCTGTGGCCGCCCGGTGGTCGGGTGGGTAACGCTCAAGGACGCCCACTCGGCACACGAGAGGTTCCGGGTTCGATTCCCGGGGGGGTGGATTTTGTGTGTAAAGCTTCATACAAAATCGCCTCTGGTCTGGTTAGTTTGAAGCGTACAAAGTAGTTTAAGCGTAAAAAAAAGTAGTCCTAGTGAAATAAAAAGTAGAAATTAAAAATTTAGCCACTTTTTTTCACTTTTTCTGACCATTTTTCCTCATATCTCAGCCATCTGTGAACCGATTTTGATGAAACTTTGTTTATTTGAAAGCATACGTTGCGGCGCATTTTTTTCTACCTTTGTTAAACTTTTTTTTCCAATGCAAAATTTATGCATCATAAAAGGACATTTTCGTACCTAAAAATTATAAACAAGTTAGATTTTTGTCAGAAAAGTCATTTATGAGTAATTCACATGTAGGAAAACTGAAAAAAAATAATTTCACAATATAATCACATAACACAGGAACCTTATGAAGTGATGTAAAACTTCAACCCACTTTAAGCACTTTTTGTTTACATTTTCCCACATATCTTCGCCATCTATGAACCGATTTGGACGATTATTTTTTTATTTGAAAGCGTACAATGTACCGGATTTTTTTCTACTTTTGTTGAATATTTTTTCTCCAACGCTAATTTTCTGCATCCCAAATGGACATCTTAGTACCTAAATTTTATGAAAAAGTTATGATTTTGTCAGAAAAGTAATTTTTCGTATGTAGAAAAACTGAAAATAATAATAATAAATTCCCCAAATAATCAAATCACACAAGAGAGTTCATAGACCTTATGACGTGACTTGATACTTCAACCCACTTTTTGTGTCACAATTCTTCACGTATATCGGCCATCTGTGAACCGATTTGGACGATTTTTTTTTATTTCAAAGCATGCGATGTGATGAATTCATTTCTACTTTTAGAAGAAACTTCTGCATCATAAATGGACATTTTCGTACCTGAAAATGACAAACTGTTAATGTTTTTGAAGGAAAAATCATTGAACTGAAAAATAACAAATAAATTTCATAACAAAAACTCAAAGTACACAAACCTTTCGAGGTGATATTCAACTTCAATTAAGTACCTATGTAGGTATATCCGTATCAAGCATCATTTTCCCTGTTGCGTCCGAATTAATGTAGAAAAGCTAGCTGTTTATCATCAGTGTATTTCAAACTATGGGTCTTGCATGCCCTGGAGGTTGATATTTCTCTAAAACAAAACCAGAGTGCTGTGGGCTGCGGTCGTATCGTTAGTTCTAAAACAAGTAGGAGAAATGAAAAATATAGCCGATATTATTTATAGTGTAAAAAGATTTACTGACAGGACAAAAGCATTAAACCTACGCTTATAGTACGTAACGAGAGAGGTAAAATCGTGCAAAGAAGATACATAATTTTAGCAAATAGCTCACATGAATTTTCCTATTATTCTCCCAACAACGTAGGTTCCCTATCTATAATGAAATTATGATAAATCTACCTACGCAGCCTACTTCTGTTCAAGTCTGATAAGAAGAATATTAGTAAACACAGTACCCACCTATTTATCTAAAAATCTTAGCCACATTATTGACACACAGTATCACTGTCATTCCGTCCGAGCTCCGGCTCCACCTCCAGCGTGATGCTGCGATTGTCTCTCCACCTTGCAGGTGGGCGTCCTACATTGCCTTATGTAGGTAGCTACGCGTCGTAGTCACCGTTCTAAAATGTTTCTGCCTCAACCACCATCAGTTTTTCATTTGACGTAAACCAAGGCCGTCTGTCATTTTTCTCGATCACACCTTTCTTCTACCATTCGATAAGAATCCTCCGGAGTAATTTTAGGATACTTTCGATGATTTTATGCTGATAAAAAATACCTGAAAATATAATTATTTTATTTACAACGACTTGACGTTACATGTCATTTTTAATTGTCATTTCAAACATACTTCTAAATAGGTTCGATAAAAAAGTTTTTATACCTACCTAAAAGTATAATAATAAATAGGTGTGTCGATAAAATCGTTGCACATACCTACATTAAAAATATGCTCTGAATTTGGTTACTACGATAATAATATTATGAGCCAACTTACTTTATGGCAGGAATATAAAAAAAAATCGACTACCTATGACTAATTTATAACGATTTGATTACTAGAATGATTTTACCGGTTTCGGAATGCAAATTCGTGCGACTTCACAGGAAAATATTAATCCAATAGACACTTATTTCTGAATAAAACTTACAAAAATGTAATTATTATTATGTTCCTGTACCTGTTACTTTTATCTACGATACTGTCATTGTTTGACATACCTATTATTATGATTTCGCTTTTTCTACTAGTTCAATTTATTCCTATTATTGTGTATGAAGTAATAAAGGAACGCATGAAACCAGTGAATGAAAATAAAAATAGTTCAACGAGCGGGCGGCTAGGCCTCTGGCCGGAGCTTACCTGTCGTCATTCGCCGCCCGACTTCGACGCCGCGCGGACTACTCGTATTGAAAACAAATAGGAAAAATGTAATTTACGAGTATACACTGCCTGCCCTATACACACACACACATAGCACTCTATTTCTATTTGAATGAGAACACGCTTTGGCATTAATATTTTATTTGTAGCACTTTAGGAAATCACACAATATGACACCTGAATACCATAATATTGCGCAGGAATCTTTAGCCGCAATATTTTATTTATTGCCTGGCCGCGAAGTCACCTCGTTTCCGCTAGAATTCATTATCACTGGATCAGGACGTGTCTTCTGCCGTCTCTCGTTGAATTTGTCACGGGCCTCACCCATCTCATCCATTTTTTTCTTCATCTGCCACATTGTTACAATCTGTAGAGGAAAATCAGAAGTTATATTACATGCATTTATTCGCAAAGTCGCCCCTACAAGCGTTATAAATAGTGTCGACATGAATTTATTTCCAGGATTTTTGTGCGAGTTTGACACTTTATTTTTTATGTAATGACAAATGTCTGGAAATCGTCATACTTTTTTTTAATCAAAATAAAATTCAATACATTTTTCATAAAAAAAAATATTCAAAATATCCCTTGGAAAAATTCTCGTCTATGGCGACGTCACCGAAATTTTCACGCGTCACTGGTTGTCAGGCCAGAACTGACAAGCTGACGCGTCAGCACCTACGTCATGCCGCCCCGGCCAGTTGTAACATACGGTGACCTATTTCGGCCGGTCCTGTGGCCGCCCGGTGGTCGGGTGGGTAACGCTCAAGGACGCCCACTCGGCACACGAGAGGTTCCGGGTTCGATTCCCGGGGGGGTGGATTTTGTGTGTAAAGCTTCATACAAAATCGCCTCTGGTCTGGTTAGTTTGAAGCGTACAAAGTAGTTTAAGCGTAAAAAAAAGTAGTCCTAGTGAAATAAAAAGTAGAAATTAAAAATTTAGCCACTTTTTTTCACTTTTTCTGACCATTTTTCCTCATATCTCAGCCATCTGTGAACCGATTTTGATGAAACTTTGTTTATTTGAAAGCATACGTTGCGGCGCATTTTTTTTCTACCTTTGTTGAACTTTTTTTTCCAATGCAAAATTTATGCATCATAAAAGGACATTTTCGTACCTAAAAATTATAAACAAGTTAGATTTTTGTCAGAAAAGTCATTTATGAGTAATTCACATGTAGGAAAACTGAAAAAAAATAATTTCACAATATAATCACATAGCACAGGAACCTTATGAAGTGATGTAAAACTTCAACCCACTTTAAGCACTTTTTGTTTACATTTTCCCACATATCTTCGCCATCTATGAACCGATTTGGACGATTATTTTTTTATTTGAAAGCGTACAATGTACCGGATTTTTTTCTACTTTTGTTGAATATTTTTTCTCCAACGCTAATTTTCTGCATCCCAAATGGACATCTTAGTACCTAAATTTTATGAAAAAGTTATGATTTTGTCAGAAAAGTGATTTTTCGTATGTAGAAAAACTGAAAATAATAATAATAAATTCCCCAAATAATCAAATCACACAAGAGAGTTCATAGACCTTATGACGTGACTTGATACTTCAACCCACTTTTTGTGTCACAATTCTTCACGTATATCGGCCATCTGTGAACCGATTTGGACGATTTTTTTTTTATTTCAAAGCATGCGATGTGATGAATTCATTTCTACTTTTAGAAGAAACTTCTGCATCATAAATGGACATTTTCGTACCTGAAAATGACAAACTGTTAATGTTTTTGAAGGAAAAATCATTGAACTGAAAAATAACAAATAAATTTCATAACAAAAACTCAAAGTACACAAACCTTTCGAGGTGATATTCAACTTCAATTAAGTACCTATGTAGGTATATCCGTATCAAGCATCATTTTCCCTGTTGCGTCCGAATTAATGTAGAAAAGCTAGCTGTTTATCATCAGTGTATTTCAAACTATGGGTCTTGCATGCCCTGGAGGTTGATATTTCTCTAAAACAAAACCAGAGTGCTGTGGGCTGCGGTCGTATCGTTAGTTCTAAAACAAGTAGGAGAAATGAAAAATATAGCCGATATTATTTATAGTGTAAAAAGATTTACTGACAGGACAAAAGCATTAAACCTACGCTTATAGTACGTAACGAGAGAGGTAAAATCGTGCAAAGAAGATACATAATTTTAGCAAATAGCTCACATGAATTTTCCTATTATTCTCCCAACAACATAGGTTCCCTATCTATAATGAAATTATGATAAATCTACCTACGCAGCCTACTTCTGTTCAAGTCTGATAAGAAGAATATTAGTAAACACAGTACCCACCTATTTATCTAAAAATCTTAGCCACATTATTGACACACAGTATCACTGTCATTCCGTCCGAGCTCCGGCTCCACCTCCAGCGTGATGCTGCGATTGTCTCTCCACCTTGCAGGTGGGCGTCCTACATTGCCTTATGTAGGTAGCTACGCGTCGTAGTCACCGTTCTAAAATGTTTCTGCCTCAACCACCATCAGTTTTTCATTTGACGTAAACCAAGGCCGTCTGTCATTTTTCTCGATCACACCTTTCTTCTACCATTCGATAAGAATCCTCCGGAGTAATTTTAGGATACTTTCGATGATTTTATGCTGATAAAAAATACCTGAAAATATAATTATTTTATTTACAACGACTTGACGTTACATGTCATTTTTAATTGTCATTTCAAACATACTTCTAAATAGGTTCGATAAAAAAGTTTTTATACCTACCTAAAAGTATAATAATAAATAGGTGTGTCGATAAAATCGTTGCACATACCTACATTAAAAATATGCTCTGAATTTGGTTACTACGATAATAATATTATGAGCCAACTTACTTTATGGCAGGAATATAAAAAAAAATCGACTACCTATGACTAATTTATAACGATTTGATTACTAGAATGATTTTACCGGTTTCGGAATGCAAATTCGTGCGACTTCACAGGAAAATATTAATCCAATAGACACTTATTTCTGAATAAAACTTACAAAAATGTAATTATTATTATGTTCCTGTACCTGTTACTTTTATCTACGATACTGTCATTGTTTGACATACCTATTATTATGATTTCGCTTTTTCTACTAGTTCAATTTATTCCTATTATTGTGTATGAAGTAATAAAGGAACGCATGAAACCAGTGAATGAATAGTTCAACGAGCGGGCGGCTAGGCCTCTGGCCGGAGCTTACCTGTCGTCATTCGCCGCCCGACTTCGACGCCGCGCGGACTACTCGTATTGAAAACAAATAGGAAAAATGTAATTTACGAGTAAGGTAAACGCTCCTATTACGGAGGTATTTCGCAACATTCGAAACTAGGAGACAAAAATAAGCATTTCTAAGTATTTCTAAATGTGCAAAACCACTTCATCGTCAAAAGTGGTTATTATATTTTGTATTTCTATTGATTTTGTGTTTCTTTTGATGTTAGTTTTTTTTAAAAAAAATATTTAAATAGCCGAGTCGATTGTTCCTAATTCGGAGGTATAATTTCGGCCAGTGCCTATTACGGCGGTAAACGGTTCCTAATTCGGAGGGTCAGAAACAAATAATGTTACATACATTAAATAATATAAAATATGTGTTAGTAAAGTAAATTGTACGTAAGGGATGTAAGGGAGCGACCTATCACCTTATCGTTCCAAGCCATCCTCACCTGCCCGTGGTGCATCCTGCCGAACAACAAACGAGGCTCTGGCAAACCGACTGGTGGCGGTTAAACCATCACGATAGAAGGCGTACCTAAAAACCACAGGCTGATGACGGGCAGCAGCGCCACCGGAGCAAGAAGCTACGCCCTGCGATCGCCAACCCGCCTGCCCAGCGTGGCGATTATGGGTATGTCCTCCAGAAGTTTGCTTTAGATGGCGAACAACTGGAGAGGCTTATGTCCAGCAGTGGACTGCAATAGGCTGATGATGGTGATGAAAGTAAATTGTAAGGTTTTCATTCATTGATTTGATAACATTGATTCTCTTTTAATAAAATTTGCAAATATAGCAGGGATGTATGAATCACTTGAATTTTCCTTATTCTCCAGAACCTAGCACCCTCTAAACTCTAACAGTGACGTATTAAAAAAGATCTCGTTGAAACGAATTATTATTACTATATACAATAAACTACTCGTAGTAAGTATAAATGTTACATTTTTGGAAAATAGGTTTTATACCCCGGTTCAAAGGTCAAAAGTAATAATATTTTTCTAGATACCTAATACAACTTTGGTTTTGATGCAACACTTAACACAACTGTACTATTCTCCATACTATGATGGGCATTCTTCTCTTTAAATAACATTATTTACATACATTGTTAAGTTTTTATCGCTTTTGGTTTTATTAAATAAGAATCCATAAAACTTTATAGAAAACTTTTTATTTATTTACTGAACCCTAAAACTTGTAATTTTATATTTTATGAATAGCGCCATAATAGGAACCCATATAACCTAATACGGAGTTACCTGAAAATAACTACCACCGTAATAGGAACACTACTCGTGTTACAATGTTCCTAATTCTGACCCATCAAAATTTCGATAAACAAAAGAGTGTAAATGCATAATCACACGATAACAGTTTTTTGGCTCAGTGTGTTAAATTTTAGTCAACAGTTATACAAAATAAACGATTTGTGATCAATTAAAATACAGCTTTTTATTTTACCGCTTCTAAGAAACCAACATTTTATGCTCAACAATTTTCATATTTAACTAGATTTCTAAGAAAGATAGCATACCGCAGAATATGGTCCTTAATTTAAGAGATTAATGATTATTTCAATTAAACTTGGAACTAATTCAATAAGTTAATAAATTAAAAGTTATAAACAATTAAACATGTCCAGTATATTTCCTAATTCGGAGGTATACCACCGTATTAGGATCAACCTATAAAATTTGTATCCTTTTACGGGGGTATTTTGTTTCTTAGTATTTTGGGTAAAAATGAGTTTAAAATATGAATTAAGCTATTTAAATAGCTGCTGTAATAGTAGGAAAATGCAATAAATAACACACAAACGAACTTGAACGGGTTATTAATACGAAAAACTTAGTTTATAAATATTGGTGTACTTTCATTTGATGTTGCGCGTTTGTATGAAAACCTCTCTCACATCGATGTCGTTACACTAATTGATTGATTTTGTTGTGTTGTATATGTGCAATACTTGCAAAATTCGGTCAACTGATGAAGGAATAGATTTGGAATAAATAGTATACATTTTGGTGCACTTATACTAAATAAAATAGGAATAAAACTCGAAAATAGAAATACCACCGTAATAGGGACCGATTTTGACTACCTCCGTGATAGGGACACTTACCTTATACACTGCCTGCCCTATACACACACACACATAGCACTCTATTTCTATTTGAATGAGAACACGCTTTGGCATTAATATTTTATTTGTAGCACTTTAGGAAATCACACAATATGACACCTGAATACCATAATATTGCGCAGGAATCTTTAGCCGCAATATTTTATTTATTGCCTGGCCGCGAAGTCACCTCGTTTCCGCTAGAATTCATTATCACTGGATCAGGACGTGTCTTCTGCCGTCTCTCGTTGAATTTGTCACGGGCCTCACCCATCTCATCCATTTTTTTCTTCATCTGCCACATTGTTACAATCTGTAGAGGAAAATCAGAAGTTATATTACATGCATTTATTCGCAAAGTCGCCCCTACAAGCGTTATAAATAGTGTCGACATGAATTTATTTCCAGGATTTTTGTGCGAGTTTGACACTTTATTTTTTATGTAATGACAAATGTCTGGAAATCGTCATACTTTTTTTTAATCAAAATAAAATTCAATACATTTTTCATAAAAAAAAATATTCAAAATATCCCTTGGAAAAATTCTCGTCTATGGCGACGTCACCGAAATTTTCACGCGTCACTGGTTGTCAGGCCAGAACTGACAAGCTGACGCGTCAGCACCTACGTCACGCCGCCCCGGCCAGTTGTAACATACGGTGACCTATTTCGGCCGGTCCTGTGGCCGCCCGGTGGTCGGGTGGGTAACGCTCAAGGACGCCCACTCGGCACACGAGAGGTTCCGGGTTCGATTCCCGGGGGGTGGATTTTGTGTGTAAAGCTTCATACAAAATCGCCTCTGGTCTGGTTAGTTTGAAGCGTACAAAGTAGTTTAAGCGTAAAAAAAAGTAGTCCTAGTGAAATAAAAAGTAGAAATTAAAAATTTAGCCACTTTTTTTCACTTTTTCTGACCATTTTTCCTCATATCTCAGCCATCTGTGAACCGATTTTGATGAAACTTTGTTTATTTGAAAGCATACGTTGCGGCGCATTTTTTTCTACCTTTGTTGACCTTTTTTTTCCAATGCAAAATTTATGCATCATAAAAGGACATTTTCGTACCTAAAAATTATAAACAAGTTAGATTTTTGTCAGAAAAGTCATTTATGAGTAATTCACATGTAGGAAAACTGAAAAAAAATAATTTCACAATATAATCACACTAGCTGCTGCCCGCGGCTCTGCCCGCGTGAATATTCGTATAAAACATAGCCTATGTGTTAATCTGATGTACAAACTATATTCCTGTAAAGTTTCATTAAAATCCGTTCAGTAGTTTTTGCGTGAAAGTGGAACAAACATCCATCCATCTATCCAAACAAACTTTCACGTTTATAATATTAGTAGGATAGCACAGGAACCTTATGAAGTGATGTAAAACTTCAACCCACTTTAAGCACTTTTTGTTTACATTTTCCCACATATCTTCGCCATCTATGAACCGATTTGGACGATTATTTTTTTATTTGAAAGCGTACAATGTACCGGATTTTTTTCTACTTTTGTTGAATATTTTTTCTCCAACGCTAATTTTCTGCATCCCAAATGGACATCTTAGTACCTAAATTTTATGAAAAAGTTATGATTTTGTCAGAAAAGTGATTTTTCGTATGTAGAAAAACTGAAAATAATAATAATAAATTCCCCAAATAATCAAATCACACAAGAGAGTTCATAGACCTTATGACGTGACTTGATACTTCAACCCACTTTTTGTGTCACAATTCTTCACGTATATCGGCCATCTGTGAACCGATTTGGACGATTTTTTTTTTTATTTCAAAGCATGCGATGTGATGAATTCATTTCTACTTTTAGAAGAAACTTCTGCATCATAAATGGACATTTTCGTACCTGAAAATGACAAACTGTTAATGTTTTTGAAGGAAAAATCATTGAACTGAAAAATAACAAATAAATTTCATAACAAAAACTCAAAGTACACAAACCTTTCGAGGTGATATTCAACTTCAATTAAGTACCTATGTAGGTATATCCGTATCAAGCATCATTTTCCCTGTTGCGTCCGAATTAATGTAGAAAAGCTAGCTGTTTATCATCAGTGTATTTCAAACTATGGGTCTTGCATGCCCTGGAGGTTGATATTTCTCTAAAACAAAACCAGAGTGCTGTGGGCTGCGGTCGTATCGTTAGTTCTAAAACAAGTAGGAGAAATGAAAAATATAGCCGATATTATTTATAGTGTAAAAAGATTTACTGACAGGACAAAAGCATTAAACCTACGCTTATAGTACGTAACGAGAGAGGTAAAATCGTGCAAAGAAGATACATAATTTTAGCAAATAGCTCACATGAATTTTCCTATTATTCTTCCAACAACATAGGTTCCCTATCTATAATGAAATTATGATAAATCTACCTACGCAGCCTACTTCTGTTCAAGTCTGATAAGAAGAATATTAGTAAACACAGTACCCACCTATTTATCTAAAAATCTTAGCCACATTATTGACACACAGTATCACTGTCATTCCGTCCGAGCTCCGGCTCCACCTCCAGCGTGATGCTGCGATTGTCTCTCCACCTTGCAGGTGGGCGTCCTACATTGCCTTATGTAGGTAGCTACGCGTCGTAGTCACCGTTCTAAAATGTTTCTGCCTCAACCACCATCAGTTTTTCATTTGACGTAAACCAAGGCCGTCTGTCATTTTTCTCGATCACACCTTTCTTCTACCATTCGATAAGAATCCTCCGGAGTAATTTTAGGATACTTTCGATGATTTTATGCTGATAAAAAATACCTGAAAATATAATTATTTTATTTACAACGACTTGACGTTACATGTCATTTTTAATTGTCATTTCAAACATACTTCTAAATAGGTTCGATAAAAAAGTTTTTATACCTACCTAAAAGTATAATAATAAATAGGTGTGTCGATAAAATCGTTGCACATACCTACATTAAAAATATGCTCTGAATTTGGTTACTACGATAATAATATTATGAGCCAACTTACTTTATGGCAGGAATATAAAAAAAAATCGACTACCTATGACTAATTTATAACGATTTGATTACTAGAATGATTTTACCGGTTTCGGAATGCAAATTCGTGCGACTTCACAGGAAAATATTAATCCAAT
Source organism: Conogethes punctiferalis (assembly GCA_031163375.1). Classification (NCBI taxonomy): domain Eukaryota; kingdom Metazoa; phylum Arthropoda; class Insecta; order Lepidoptera; family Crambidae; genus Conogethes; species Conogethes punctiferalis. The sequence continues at coordinate 1,878,685 of CM062092.1, read as the reverse complement.
AGACACTTATTTCTGAATAAAACTTACAAAAATGTAATTATTATTATGTTCCTGTACCTGTTACTTTTATCTACGATACTGTCATTGTTTGACATACCTATTATTATGATTTCGCTTTTTCTACTAGTTCAATTTATTCCTATTATTGTGTATGAAGTAATAAAGGAACGCATGAAACCAGTGAATGAATAGTTCAACGAGCGGGCGGCTAGGCCTCTGGCCGGAGCTTACCTGTCGTCATTCGCCGCCCGACTTCGACGCCGCGCGGACTACTCGTATTGAAAACAAATAGGAAAAATGTAATTTACGAGTATACACTGCCTGCCCTATACACACACACACATAGCACTCTATTTCTATTTGAATGAGAACACGCTTTGGCATTAATATTTTATTTGTAGCACTTTAGGAAATCACACAATATGACACCTGAATACCATAATATTGCGCAGGAATCTTTAGCCGCAATATTTTATTTATTGCCTGGCCGCGAAGTCACCTCGTTTCCGCTAGAATTCATTATCACTGGATCAGGACGTGTCTTCTGCCGTCTCTCGTTGAATTTGTCACGGGCCTCACCCATCTCATCCATTTTTTTCTTCATCTGCCACATTGTTACAATCTGTAGAGGAAAATCAGAAGTTATATTACATGCATTTATTCGCAAAGTCGCCCCTACAAGCGTTATAAATAGTGTCGACATGAATTTATTTCCAGGATTTTTGTGCGAGTTTGACACTTTATTTTTTATGTAATGACAAATGTCTGGAAATCGTCATACTTTTTTTTAATCAAAATAAAATTCAATACATTTTTCATAAAAAAAAATATTCAAAATATCCCTTGGAAAAATTCTCGTCTATGGCGACGTCACCGAAATTTTCACGCGTCACTGGTTGTCAGGCCAGAACTGACAAGCTGACGCGTCAGCACCTACGTCACGCCGCCCCGGCCAGTTGTAACATACGGTGACCTATTTCGGCCGGTCCTGTGGCCGCCCGGTGGTCGGGTGGGTAACGCTCAAGGACGCCCACTCGGCACACGAGAGGTTCCGGGTTCGATTCCCGGGGGGGTGGATTTTGTGTGTAAAGCTTCATACAAAATCGCCTCTGGTCTGGTTAGTTTGAAGCGTACAAAGTAGTTTAAGCGTAAAAAAAGTAGTCCTAGTGAAATAAAAAGTAGAAATTAAAAATTTAGCCACTTTTTTTCACTTTTTCTGACCATTTTTCCTCATATCTCAGCCATCTGTGAACCGATTTTGATGAAACTTTGTTTATTTGAAAGCATACGTTGCGGCGCATTTTTTTCTACCTTTGTTGAACTTTTTTTTTCCAATGCAAAATTTATGCATCATAAAAGGACATTTTCGTACCTAAAAATTATAAACAAGTTAGATTTTTGTCAGAAAAGTCATTTATGAGTAATTCACATGTAGGAAAACTGAAAAAAAATAATTTCACTATATAATCACATAGCACAGGAACCTTATGAAGTGATGTAAAACTTCAACCCACTTTAAGCACTTTTTGTTTACATTTTCCCACATATCTTCGCCATCTATGAACCGATTTGGACGATTATTTTTTTATTTGAAAGCGTACAATGTACCGGTTTTTTTTCTACTTTTGTTGAATATTTTTTCTCCAACGCTAATTTTCTGCATCCCAAATGGACATCTTAGTACCTAAATTTTATGAAAAAGTTATGATTTTGTCAGAAAAGTAATTTTTCGTATGTAGAAAAACTGAAAATAATAATAATAAATTCCCCAAATAATCAAATCACACAAGAGAGTTCATAGACCTTATGACGTGACTTGATACTTCAACCCACTTTTTGTGTCACAATTCTTCACGTATATCGGCCATCTGTGAACCGATTTGGACGATTTTTTTTTATTTCAAAGCATGCGATGTGATGAATTCATTTCTACTTTTAGAAGAAACTTCTGCATCATAAATGGACATTTTCGTACCTGAAAATGACAAACTGTTAATGTTTTTGAAGGAAAAATCATTGAACTGAAAAATAACAAATAAATTTCATAACAAAAACTCAAAGTACACAAACCTTTCGAGGTGATATTCAACTTCAATTAAGTACCTATGTAGGTATATCCGTATCAAGCATCATTTTCCCTGTTGCGTCCGAATTAATGTAGAAAATTTGTATTTCAAACTATGGGTCTTGCATGCCCTGGAGGTTGATATTTCTCTAAAACAAAACCAGAGTGCTGTGGGCTGCGGTCGTATCGTTAGTTCTAAAACAAGTAGGAGAAATGAAAAATATAGCCGATATTATTTATAGTGTAAAAAGATTTACTGACAGGACAAAAGCATTAAACCTACGCTTATAGTACGTAACGAGAGAGGTAAAATCGTGCAAAGAAGATACATAATTTTAGCAAATAGCTCACATGAATTTTCCTATTATTCTCCCAACAACGTAGGTTCCCTATCTATAATGAAATTATGATAAATCTACCTACGCAGCCTACTTCTGTTCAAGTCTGATAAGAAGAATATTAGTAAACACAGTACCCACCTATTTATCTAAAAATCTTAGCCACATTATTGACACACAGTATCACTGTCATTCCGTCCGAGCTCCGGCTCCACCTCCAGCGTGATGCTGCGATTGTCTCTCCACCTTGCAGGTGGGCGTCCTACATTGCCTTATGTAGGTAGCTACGCGTCGTAGTCACCGTTCTAAAATGTTTCTGCCTCAACCACCATCAGTTTTTCATTTGACGTAAACCAAGGCCGTCTGTCATTTTTCTCGATCACACCTTTCTTCTACCATTCGATAAGAATCCTCCGGAGTAATTTTAGGATACTTTCGATGATTTTATGCTGATAAAAAATACCTGAAAATATAATTATTTTATTTACAACGACTTGACGTTACATGTCATTTTTAATTGTCATTTCAAACATACTTCTAAATAGGTTCGATAAAAAAGTTTTTATACCTACCTAAAAGTATAATAATAAATAGGTGTGTCGATAAAATCGTTGCACATACCTACATTAAAAATATGCTCTGAATTTGGTTACTACGATAATAATATTATGAGCCAACTTACTTTATGGCAGGAATATAAAAAAAAATCGACTACCTATGACTAATTTATAACGATTTGATTACTAGAATGATTTTACCGGTTTCGGAATGCAAATTCGTGCGACTTCACAGGAAAATATTAATCCAATAGACACTTATTTCTGAATAAAACTTACAAAAATGTAATTATTATTATGTTCCTGTACCTGTTACTTTTATCTACGATACTGTCATTGTTTGACATACCTAGTATTATGATTTCGCTTTTTCTACTAGTTCAATTTATTCCTATTATTGTGTATGAAGTAATAAAGGAACGCATGAAACCAGTGAATGAAAATAAAAATAGTTCAACGAGCGGGCGGCTAGGCCTCTGGCCGGAGCTTACCTGTCGTCATTCGCCGCCCGACTTCGACGCCGCGCGGACTACTCGTATTGAAAACAAATAGGAAAAATGTAATTTACGAGTATACACTGCCTGCCCTATACACACACACACATAGCACTCTATTTCTATTTGAATGAGAACACGCTTTGGCATTAATATTTTATTTGTAGCACTTTAGGAAATCACACAATATGACACCTGAATACCATAATATTGCGCAGGAATCTTTAGCCGCAATATTTTATTTATTGCCTGGCCGCGAAGTCACCTCGTTTCCGCTAGAATTCATTATCACTGGATCAGGACGTGTCTTCTGCCGTCTCTCGTTGAATTTGTCACGGGCCTCACCCATCTCATCCATTTTTTTCTTCATCTGCCACATTGTTACAATCTGTAGAGGAAAATCAGAAGTTATATTACATGCATTTATTCGCAAAGTCGCCCCTACAAGCGTTATAAATAGTGTCGACATGAATTTATTTCCAGGATTTTTGTGCGAGTTTGACACTTTATTTTTTATGTAATGACAAATGTCTGGAAATCGTCATACTTTTTTTTAATCAAAATAAAATTCAATACATTTTTCATAAAAAAAAATATTCAAAATATCCCTTGGAAAAATTCTCGTCTATGGCGACGTCACCGAAATTTTCACGCGTCACTGGTTGTCAGGCCAGAACTGACAAGCTGACGCGTCAGCACCTACGTCACGCCGCCCCGGCCAGTTGTAACATACGGTGACCTATTTCGGCCGGTCCTGTGGCCGCCCGGTGGTCGGGTGGGTAACGCTCAAGGACGCCCACTCGGCACACGAGAGGTTCCGGGTTCGATTCCCGGGGGGGTGGATTTTGTGTGTAAAGCTTCATACAAAATCGCCTCTGGTCTGGTTAGTTTGAAGCGTACAAAGTAGTTTAAGCGTAAAAAAAAGTAGTCCTAGTGAAATAAAAAGTAGAAATTAAAAATTTAGCCACTTTTTTTCACTTTTTCTGACCATTTTTCCTCATATCTCAGCCATCTGTGAACCGATTTTGATGAAACTTTGTTTATTTGAAAGCATACGTTGCGGCGCATTTTTTTCTACCTTTGTTGAACTTTTTTTTTCCAATGCAAAATTTATGCATCATAAAAGGACATTTTCGTACCTAAAAATTATAAACAAGTTAGATTTTTGTCAGAAAAGTCATTTATGAGTAATTCACATGTAGGAAAACTGAAAAAAAATAATTTCACAATATAATCACATAGCACAGGAACCTTATGAAGTGATGTAAAACTTCAACCCACTTTAAGCACTTTTTGTTTACATTTTCCCACATATCTTCGCCATCTATGAACCGATTTGGACGATTATTTTTTTATTTGAAAGCGTACAATGTACCGGATTTTTTTCTACTTTTGTTGAATATTTTTTCTCCAACGCTAATTTTCTGCATCCCAAATGGACATCTTAGTACCTAAATTTTATGAAAAAGTTATGATTTTGTCAGAAAAGTAATTTTTCGTATGTAGAAAAACTGAAAATAATAATAATAAATTCCCCAAATAATCAAATCACACAAGAGAGTTCATAGACCTTATGACGTGACTTGATACTTCAACCCACTTTTTGTGTCACAATTCTTCACGTATATCGGCCATCTGTGAACCGATTTGGACGATTTTTTTTTTTATTTCAAAGCATGCGATGTGATGAATTCATTTCTACTTTTAGAAGAAACTTCTGCATCATAAATGGACATTTTCGTACCTGAAAATGACAAACTGTTAATGTTTTTGAAGGAAAAATCATTGAACTGAAAAATAACAAATAAATTTCATAACAAAAACTCAAAGTACACAAACCTTTCGAGGTGATATTCAACTTCAATTAAGTACCTATGTAGGTATATCCGTATCAAGCATCATTTTCCCTGTTGCGTCCGAATTAATGTAGAAAATTTGTATTTCAAACTATGGGTCTTGCATGCCCTGGAGGTTGATATTTCTCTAAAACAAAACCAGAGTGCTGTGGGCTGCGGTCGTATCGTTAGTTCTAAAACAAGTAGGAGAAATGAAAAATATAGCCGATATTATTTATAGTGTAAAAAGATTTACTGACAGGACAAAAGCATTAAACCTACGCTTATAGTACGTAACGAGAGAGGTAAAATCGTGCAAAGAAGATACATAATTTTAGCAAATAGCTCACATGAATTTTCCTATTATTCTCCCAACAACGTAGGTTCCCTATCTATAATGAAATTATGATAAATCTACCTACGCAGCCTACTTCTGTTCAAGTCTGATAAGAAGAATATTAGTAAACACAGTACCCACCTATTTATCTAAAAATCTTAGCCACATTATTGACACACAGTATCACTGTCATTCCGTCCGAGCTCCGGCTCCACCTCCAGCGTGATGCTGCGATTGTCTCTCCACCTTGCAGGTGGGCGTCCTACATTGCCTTATGTAGGTAGCTACGCGTCGTAGTCACCGTTCTAAAATGTTTCTGCCTCAACCACCATCAGTTTTTCATTTGACGTAAACCAAGGCCGTCTGTCATTTTTCTCGATCACACCTTTCTTCTACCATTCGATAAGAATCCTCCGGAGTAATTTTAGGATACTTTCGATGATTTTATGCTGATAAAAAATACCTGAAAATATAATTATTTTATTTACAACGACTTGACGTTACATGTCATTTTTAATTGTCATTTCAAACATACTTCTAAATAGGTTCGATAAAAAAGTTTTTATACCTACCTAAAAGTATAATAATAAATAGGTGTGTCGATAAAATCGTTGCACATACCTACATTAAAAATATGCTCTGAATTTGGTTACTACGATAATAATATTATGAGCCAACTTACTTTATGGCAGGAATATAAAAAAAAATCGACTACCTATGACTAATTTATAACGATTTGATTACTAGAATGATTTTACCGGTTTCGGAATGCAAATTCGTGCGACTTCACAGGAAAATATTAATCCAATAGACACTTATTTCTGAATAAAACTTACAAAAATGTAATTATTATTATGTTCCTGTACCTGTTACTTTTATCTACGATACTGTCATTGTTTGACATACCTAGTATTATGATTTCGCTTTTTCTACTAGTTCAATTTATTCCTATTATTGTGTATGAAGTAATAAAGGAACGCATGAAACCAGTGAATGAAAATAAAAATAGTTCAACGAGCGGGCGGCTAGGCCTCTGGCCGGAGCTTACCTGTCGTCATTCGCCGCCCGACTTCGACGCCGCGCGGACTACTCGTATTGAAAACAAATAGGAAAAATGTAATTTACGAGTATACACTGCCTGCCCTATACACACACACACATAGCACTCTATTTCTATTTGAATGAGAACACGCTTTGGCATTAATATTTTATTTGTAGCACTTTAGGAAATCACACAATATGACACCTGAATACCATAATATTGCGCAGGAATCTTTAGCCGCAATATTTTATTTATTGCCTGGCCGCGAAGTCACCTCGTTTCCGCTAGAATTCATTATCACTGGATCAGGACGTGTCTTCTGCCGTCTCTCGTTGAATTTGTCACGGGCCTCACCCATCTCATCCATTTTTTTCTTCATCTGCCACATTGTTACAATCTGTAGAGGAAAATCAGAAGTTATATTACATGCATTTATTCGCAAAGTCGCCCCTACAAGCGTTATAAATAGTGTCGACATGAATTTATTTCCAGGATTTTTGTGCGAGTTTGACACTTTATTTTTTATGTAATGACAAATGTCTGGAAATCGTCATACTTTTTTTTAATCAAAATAAAATTCAATACATTTTTCATAAAAAAAAATATTCAAAATATCCCTTGGAAAAATTCTCGTCTATGGCGACGTCACCGAAATTTTCACGCGTCACTGGTTGTCAGGCCAGAACTGACAAGCTGACGCGTCAGCACCTACGTCACGCCGCCCCGGCCAGTTGTAACATACGGTGACCTATTTCGGCCGGTCCTGTGGCCGCCCGGTGGTCGGGTGGGTAACGCTCAAGGACGCCCACTCGGCACACGAGAGGTTCCGGGTTCGATTCCCGGGGGGGTGGATTTTGTGTGTAAAGCTTCATACAAAATCGCCTCTGGTCTGGTTAGTTTGAAGCGTACAAAGTAGTTTAAGCGTAAAAAAAAGTAGTCCTAGTGAAATAAAAAGTAGAAATTAAAAATTTAGCCACTTTTTTTCACTTTTTCTGACCATTTTTCCTCATATCTCAGCCATCTGTGAACCGATTTTGATGAAACTTTGTTTATTTGAAAGCATACGTTGCGGCGCATTTTTTTCTACCTTTGTTGAACTTTTTTTTCCAATGCAAAATTTATGCATCATAAAAGGACATTTTCGTACCTAAAAATTATAAACAAGTTAGATTTTTGTCAGAAAAGTCATTTATGAGTAATTCACATGTAGGAAAACTGAAAAAAAATAATTTCACAATATAATCACATAGCACAGGAACCTTATGAAGTGATGTAAAACTTCAACCCACTTTAAGCACTTTTTGTTTACATTTTCCCACATATCTTCGCCATCTATGAACCGATTTGGACGATTATTTTTTTATTTGAAAGCGTACAATGTACCGGATTTTTTTCTACTTTTGTTGAATATTTTTTCTCCAACGCTAATTTTCTGCATCCCAAATGGACATCTTAGTACCTAAATTTTATGAAAAAGTTATGATTTTGTCAGAAAAGTAATTTTTCGTATGTAGAAAAACTGAAAATAATAATAATAAATTCCCCAAATAATCAAATCACACAAGAGAGTTCATAGACCTTATGACGTGACTTGATACTTCAACCCACTTTTTGTGTCACAATTCTTCACGTATATCGGCCATCTGTGAACCGATTTGGACGATTTTTTTTTTATTTCAAAGCATGCGATGTGATGAATTCATTTCTACTTTTAGAAGAAACTTCTGCATCATAAATGGACATTTTCGTACCTGAAAATGACAAACTGTTAATGTTTTTGAAGGAAAAATCATTGAACTGAAAAATAACAAATAAATTTCATAACAAAAACTCAAAGTACACAAACCTTTCGAGGTGATATTCAACTTCAATTAAGTACCTATGTAGGTATATCCGTATCAAGCATCATTTTCCCTGTTGCGTCCGAATTAATGTAGAAAAGCTAGCTGTTTATCATCAGTGTATTTCAAACTATGGGTCTTGCATGCCCTGGAGGTTGATATTTCTCTAAAACAAAACCAGAGTGCTGTGGGCTGCGGTCGTATCGTTAGTTCTAAAACAAGTAGGAGAAATGAAAAATATAGCCGATATTATTTATAGTGTAAAAAGATTTACTGACAGGACAAAAGCATTAAACCTACGCTTATAGTACGTAACGAGAGAGGTAAAATCGTGCAAAGAAGATACATAATTTTAGCAAATAGCTCACATGAATTTTCCTATTATTCTCCCAACAACATAGGTTCCCTATCTATAATGAAATTATGATAAATCTACCTACGCAGCCTACTTCTGTTCAAGTCTGATAAGAAGAATATTAGTAAACACAGTACCCACCTATTTATCTAAAAATCTTAGCCACATTATTGACACACAGTATCACTGTCATTCCGTCCGAGCTCCGGCTCCACCTCCAGCGTGATGCTGCGATTGTCTCTCCACCTTGCAGGTGGGCGTCCTACATTGCCTTATGTAGGTAGCTACGCGTCGTAGTCACCGTTCTAAAATGTTTCTGCCTCAACCACCATCAGTTTTTCATTTGACGTAAACCAAGGCCGTCTGTCATTTTTCTCGATCACACCTTTCTTCTACCATTCGATAAGAATCCTCCGGAGTAATTTTAGGATACTTTCGATGATTTTATGCTGATAAAAAATACCTGAAAATATAATTATTTTATTTACAACGACTTGACGTTACATGTCATTTTTAATTGTCATTTCAAACATACTTCTAAATAGGTTCGATAAAAAAGTTTTTATACCTACCTAAAAGTATAATAATAAATAGGTGTGTCGATAAAATCGTTGCACATACCTACATTAAAAATATGCTCTGAATTTGGTTACTACGATAATAATATTATGAGCCAACTTACTTTATGGCAGGAATATAAAAAAAAATCGACTACCTATGACTAATTTATAACGATTTGATTACTAGAATGATTTTACCGGTTTCGGAATGCAAATTCGTGCGACTTCACAGGAAAATATTAATCCAATAGACACTTATTTCTGAATAAAACTTACAAAAATGTAATTATTATTATGTTCCTGTACCTGTTACTTTTATCTACGATACTGTCATTGTTTGACATACCTATTATTATGATTTCGCTTTTTCTACTAGTTCAATTTATTCCTATTATTGTGTATGAAGTAATAAAGGAACGCATGAAACCAGTGAATGAATAGTTCAACGAGCGGGCGGCTAGGCCTCTGGCCGGAGCTTACCTGTCGTCATTCGCCGCCCGACTTCGACGCCGCGCGGACTACTCGTATTGAAAACAAATAGGAAAAATGTAATTTACGAGTATACACTGCCTGCCCTATACACACACACACATAGCACTCTATTTCTATTTGAATGAGAACACGCTTTGGCATTAATATTTTATTTGTAGCACTTTAGGAAATCACACAATATGACACCTGAATACCATAATATTGCGCAGGAATCTTTAGCCGCAATATTTTATTTATTGCCTGGCCGCGAAGTCACCTCGTTTCCGCTAGAATTCATTATCACTGGATCAGGACGTGTCTTCTGCCGTCTCTCGTTGAATTTGTCACGGGCCTCACCCATCTCATCCATTTTTTTCTTCATCTGCCACATTGTTACAATCTGTAGAGGAAAATCAGAAGTTATATTACATGCATTTATTCCCAAAGTCGCCCCTACAAGCGTTATAAATAGTGTCGACATGAATTTATTTCCAGGATTTTTGTGCGAGTTTGACACTTTATTTTTTATGTAATGACAAATGTCTGGAAATCGTCATACTTTTTTTTAATCAAAATAAAATTCAATACATTTTTCATAAAAAAAAATATTCAAAATATCCCTTGGAAAAATTCTCGTCTATGGCGACGTCACCGAAATTTTCACGCGTCACTGGTTGTCAGGCCAGAACTGACAAGCTGACGCGTCAGCACCTACGTCACGCCGCCCCGGCCAGTTGTAACATACGGTGACCTATTTCGGCCGGTCCTGTGGCCGCCCGGTGGTCGGGTGGGTAACGCTCAAGGACGCCCACTCGGCACACGAGAGGTTCCGGGTTCGATTCCCGGGGGGGTGGATTTTGTGTGTAAAGCTTCATACAAAATCGCCTCTGGTCTGGTTAGTTTGAAGCGTACAAAGTAGTTTAAGCGTAAAAAAAAGTAGTCCTAGTGAAATAAAAAGTAGAAATTAAAAATTTAGCCACTTTTTTTCACTTTTTCTGACCATTTTTCCTCATATCTCAGCCATCTGTGAACCGATTTTGATGAAACTTTGTTTATTTGAAAGCATACGTTGCGGCGCATTTTTTTCTACCTTTGTTGAACTTTTTTTTCCAATGCAAAATTTATGCATCATAAAAGGACATTTTCGTACCTAAAAATTATAAACAAGTTAGATTTTTGTCAGAAAAGTCATTTATGAGTAATTCACATGTAGGAAAACTGAAAAAAAATAATTTCACAATATAATCACATAGCACAGGAACCTTATGAAGTGATGTAAAACTTCAACCCACTTTAAGCACTTTTTGTTTACATTTTCCCACATATCTTCGCCATCTATGAACCGATTTGGACGATTATTTTTTTATTTGAAAGCGTACAATGTACCGGATTTTTTTCTACTTTTGTTGAATATTTTTTCTCCAACGCTAATTTTCTGCATCCCAAATGGACATCTTAGTACCTAAATTTTATGAAAAAGTTATGATTTTGTCAGAAAAGTAATTTTTCGTATGTAGAAAAACTGAAAATAATAATAATAAATTCCCCAAATAATCAAATCACACAAGAGAGTTCATAGACCTTATGACGTGACTTGATACTTCAACCCACTTTTTGTGTCACAATTCTTCACGTATATCGGCCATCTGTGAACCGATTTGGACGATTTTTTTTTTATTTCAAAGCATGCGATGTGATGAATTCATTTCTACTTTTAGAAGAAACTTCTGCATCATAAATGGACATTTTCGTACCTGAAAATGACAAACTGTTAATGTTTTTGAAGGAAAAATCATTGAACTGAAAAATAACAAATAAATTTCATAACAAAAACTCAAAGTACACAAACCTTTCGAGGTGATATTCAACTTCAATTAAGTACCTATGTAGGTATATCCGTATCAAGCATCATTTTCCCTGTTGCGTCCGAATTAATGTAGAAAAGCTAGCTGTTTATCATCAGTGTATTTCAAACTATGGGTCTTGCATGCCCTGGAGGTTGATATTTCTCTAAAACAAAACCAGAGTGCTGTGGGCTGCGGTCGTATCGTTAGTTCTAAAACAAGTAGGAGAAATGAAAAATATAGCCGATATTATTTATAGTGTAAAAAGATTTACTGACAGGACAAAAGCATTAAACCTACGCTTATAGTACGTAACGAGAGAGGTAAAATCGTGCAAAGAAGATACATAATTTTAGCAAATAGCTCACATGAATTTTCCTATTATTCTCCCAACAACATAGGTTCCCTATCTATAATGAAATTATGATAAATCTACCTACGCAGCCTACTTCTGTTCAAGTCTGATAAGAAGAATATTAGTAAACACAGTACCCACCTATTTATCTAAAAATCTTAGCCACATTATTGACACACAGTATCACTGTCATTCCGTCCGAGCTCCGGCTCCACCTCCAGCGTGATGCTGCGATTGTCTCTCCACCTTGCAGGTGGGCGTCCTACATTGCCTTATGTAGGTAGCTACGCGTCGTAGTCACCGTTCTAAAATGTTTCTGCCTCAACCACCATCAGTTTTTCATTTGACGTAAACCAAGGCCGTCTGTCATTTTTCTCGATCACACCTTTCTTCTACCATTCGATAAGAATCCTCCGGAGTAATTTTAGGATACTTTCGATGATTTTATGCTGATAAAAAATACCTGAAAATATAATTATTTTATTTACAACGACTTGACGTTACATGTCATTTTTAATTGTCATTTCAAACATACTTCTAAATAGGTTCGATAAAAAAGTTTTTATACCTACCTAAAAGTATAATAATAAATAGGTGTGTCGATAAAATCGTTGCACATACCTACATTAAAAATATGCTCTGAATTTGGTTACTACGATAATAATATTATGAGCCAACTTACTTTATGGCAGGAATATAAAAAAAAATCGACTACCTATGACTAATTTATAACGATTTGATTACTAGAATGATTTTACCGGTTTCGGAATGCAAATTCGTGCGACTTCACAGGAAAATATTAATCCAATAGACACTTATTTCTGAATAAAACTTACAAAAATGTAATTATTATTATGTTCCTGTACCTGTTACTTTTATCTACGATACTGTCATTGTTTGACATACCTATTATTATGATTTCGCTTTTTCTACTAGTTCAATTTATTCCTATTATTGTGTATGAAGTAATAAAGGAACGCATGAAACCAGTGAATGAATAGTTCAACGAGCGGGCGGCTAGGCCTCTGGCCGGAGCTTACCTGTCGTCATTCGCCGCCCGACTTCGACGCCGCGCGGACTACTCGTATTGAAAACAAATAGGAAAATGTAATTTACGAGTATACACTGCCTGCCCTATACACACACACACATAGCACTCTATTTCTATTTGAATGAGAACACGCTTTGGCATTAATATTTTATTTGTAGCACTTTAGGAAATCACACAATATGACACCTGAATACCATAATATTGCGCAGGAATCTTTAGCCGCAATATTTTATTTATTGCCTGGCCGCGAAGTCACCTCGTTTCCGCTAGAATTCATTATCACTGGATCAGGACGTGTCTTCTGCCGTCTCTCGTTGAATTTGTCACGGGCCTCACCCATCTCATCCATTTTTTTCTTCATCTGCCACATTGTTACAATCTGTAGAGGAAAATCAGAAGTTATATTACATGCATTTATTCCCAAAGTCGCCCCTTACAAGCGTTATAAATAGTGTCGACATGAATTTATTTCCAGGATTTTTGTGCGAGTTTGACACTTTATTTTTTATGTAATGACAAATGTCTGGAAATCGTCATACTTTTTTTTAATCAAAATAAAATTCAATACATTTTTCATAAAAAAAAATATTCAAAATATCCCTTGGAAAAATTCTCGTCTATGGCGACGTCACCGAAATTTTCACGCGTCACTGGTTGTCAGGCCAGAACTGACAAGCTGACGCGTCAGCACCTACGTCACGCCGCCCCGGCCAGTTGTAACATACGGTGACCTATTTCGGCCGGTCCTGTGGCCGCCCGGTGGTCGGGTGGGTAACGCTCAAGGACGCCCACTCGGCACACGAGAGGTTCCGGGTTCGATTCCCGGGGGGGTGGATTTTGTGTGTAAAGCTTCATACAAAATCGCCTCTGGTCTGGTTAGTTTGAAGCGTACAAAGTAGTTTAAGCGTAAAAAAAAGTAGTCCTAGTGAAATAAAAAGTAGAAATTAAAAATTTAGCCACTTTTTTTCACTTTTTCTGACCATTTTTCCTCATATCTCAGCCATCTGTGAACCGATTTTGATGAAACTTTGTTTATTTGAAAGCATACGTTGCGGCGCATTTTTTTCTACCTTTGTTGAACTTTTTTTTCCAATGCAAAATTTATGCATCATAAAAGGACATTTTCGTACCTAAAAATTATAAACAAGTTAGATTTTTGTCAGAAAAGTCATTTATGAGTAATTCACATGTAGGAAAACTGAAAAAAAATAATTTCACAATATAATCACATAGCACAGGAACCTTATGAAGTGATGTAAAACTTCAACCCACTTTAAGCACTTTTTGTTTACATTTTCCCACATATCTTCGCCATCTATGAACCGATTTGGACGATTATTTTTTTTATTTGAAAGCGTACAATGTACCGGATTTTTTTCTACTTTTGTTGAATATTTTTTCTCCAACGCTAATTTTCTGCATCCCAAATGGACATCTTAGTACCTAAATTTTATGAAAAAGTTATGATTTTGTCAGAAAAGTAATTTTTCGTATGTAGAAAAACTGAAAATAATAATAATAAATTCCCCAAATAATCAAATCACACAAGAGAGTTCATAGACCTTATGACGTGACTTGATACTTCAACCCACTTTTGTGTCACAATTCTTCACGTATATCGGCCATCTGTGAACCGATTTGGACGATTTTTTTTTATTTCAAAGCATGCGATGTGATGAATTCATTTCTACTTTTAGAAGAAACTTCTGCATCATAAATGGACATTTTCGTACCTGAAAATGACAAACTGTTAATGTTTTTGAAGGAAAAATCATTGAACTGAAAAATAACAAATAAATTTCATAACAAAAACTCAAAGTACACAAACCTTTCGAGGTGATATTCAACTTCATTAAGTACCTATGTAGGTATATCCGTATCAAGCATCATTTTCCCTGTTGCGTCCGAATTAATGTAGAAAAGCTAGCTGTTTATCATCAGTGTATTTCAAACTATGGGTCTTGCATGCCCTGGAGGTTGATATTTCTCTAAAACAAAACCAGAGTGCTGTGGGCTGCGGTCGTATCGTTAGTTCTAAAACAAGTAGGAGAAATGAAAAATATAGCCGATATTATTTATAGTGTAAAAAGATTTACTGACAGGACAAAAGCATTAAACCTACGCTTATAGTACGTAACGAGAGAGGTAAAATCGTGCAAAGAAGATACATAATTTTAGCAAATAGCTCACATGAATTTTCCTATTATTCTCCAACAACATAGGTTCCCTATCTATAATGAAATTATGATAAATCTACCTACGCAGCCTACTTCTGTTCAAGTCTGATAAGAAGAATATTAGTAAACACAGTACCCACCTATTTATCTAAAAATCTTAGCCACATTATTGACACACAGTATCACTGTCATTCCGTCCGAGCTCCGGCTCCACCTCCAGCGTGATGCTGCGATTGTCTCTCCACCTTGCAGGTGGGCGTCCTACATTGCCTTATGTAGGTAGCTACGCGTCGTAGTCACCGTTCTAAAATGTTTCTGCCTCATCCACCATCAGTTTTTCATTTGACGTAAACCAAGGCCGTCTGTCATTTTTCTCGATCACACCTTTCTTCTACCATTCG